>BDDA01001508.1:0-18453 GCA_001662385.1 Chlamydomonas asymmetrica | reverse complement strand
TTGTGCATGCACGTTGCGTGTCCATGTGGTGTGTGTGTGTGTTTTGGGGGGGGGGGTGCAAATCGGCTCTCGGCTGCGGACAGGTGCGGATCGCGCGATGCGGTTGTGCAGACGGCTGCCGGACGCTCATGGACTCCGCAACACAGCCAGGCTAGAGGTGAGCTGCACGCATGGCAAAAGCGCGCAGGCGATTCCAGGAAGCCCTGTGCGCACGAGCGTGAGTACGGTAGCGCGGGCCCCTGTGCACCCCCAAGCACGTAAGCTTAAAGGCTGACGGTGCACGCTTGTCGCTTGCTCTGTTGAAGCAAACAACAAGACCATGGATGACTGACCTGCAGGAACGTGTTCCCCTCCACCATGTCCATATGACCGTCTGCCTCGGCCTCGCGCTTGAGAACACGTGCGAGGCGCAAAGGCAAACGGCGAGCACAGCCTTAAGATGCTTGCAGCAGCTGGAATGCGCAGGTTGGAGCTGTGATTACTGTTCACTTGTTGAGGATTTGGAAGATTCTAGCGCAGCAAACTTTGACGCACAAAGAGTTGCAACGGCCCTCACCTGCACGGTGTTTAGGTCGCGCTCCAGGACCTTGACCAGCTCGCCAAGGCGCCTCGCACTCTCCAGCCTGGAGTCGTCAAAGTCCTGGGCTGTAATCCTTCGCCTGGCCATGGAGGCGCTGCCCACAGTGGCGAGGCCGCAGCGCGCTCCGGAGGGGCTGATTGCCACCGCCCTGCGGCCTGAGCCCACAGAGCTGTCGGAAACTGCGCAAGAGGCCAGCAGGGAGGACGCATGCAGCTTGGACGCATGTCAGGGGCACGTCAGAGTGTGCAGTTGAGGGGCTTGCGCACACTCGTCCTCCTGCTCAAGCCCTGCTGGCATGTGAGCTAATGAGGCAGGGGACAGCTGAGGTCGGGACGGGGCGGGCGTCAGGTCGACATGTGAGAAGTCGTGGAGATTTACACTTGCACCTCCTTCAGCGCAAGTCCAGCGGCTACAGACACCCCAGCCAGGTCGAAGCTCTCAGGGCTCACCAAACGCAGTAGTAACGCAAACGTCGTAAGCACCCAGCACCTCTACCGCAATCTATACTAACCTTGACCCGGTGATAGCGGCTCCATGTTCTCGAGACTGGTCTCCCTCAGACAGGGCCGGGGCTCATTCAGAAACCTGATGGCGACACCCGATTCAAGCGCCTTTGGGTCATACGCCCCAGGCCCCTGGGCAGCACGCACGCGGTGCAAAGCAGGTTTTGTGTAGCAGTTTTCTATGCGCAACGCGCAAGCCTAAAAGCAAGAACCCTGGCGGTCTCGCTGAAGGTGAGAGAAACCAAGTGGAGCCAAAAAGTTGCGGCAGGTCACGGCTTACTGGCACGCTCTCGGCAGTCGACCTTGGCGTGAGGAAACGCTGTCCGGTCCCAAACATGCTGCTCTCGTGGTTCACTCCCAAGTCTCACCGCGTGCACATCGACTGCGTTACTGCTGGTTTGCTTAGGTTCACAAGGTTTGGTGATAATCTTAACAGTTGCGGAGCCTGTCAGAGAATATGATAGTAAGAATTGCTGTGAGATAAAAGAAGTAAGGCGGATAAGCCTTTCATGGGCCTTTGTAGGCGTTTGGCATGCAACAGTGTGGGCTGAGTGTGGGCCAATGTGGCCTGCAGGCGACGTTCCATGCACACAACAACACCCACACCACCCTAGAATGACCATGGACCTCCACACATATGATCTTGTTTGAACGGGGGCTACCTTTTTCCCCTTATTGCCAGTCCATGCCCGACGAGGCCCGCCTTGACGGCGCGAGACTCACAACGAGGAACAAGGCGT
The DNA here is from genome assembly GCA_001662385.1 of Chlamydomonas asymmetrica. Classification (NCBI taxonomy): domain Eukaryota; kingdom Viridiplantae; phylum Chlorophyta; class Chlorophyceae; order Chlamydomonadales; family Chlamydomonadaceae; genus Chlamydomonas; species Chlamydomonas asymmetrica. The sequence continues at coordinate 16,630 of BDDA01001508.1, read as the reverse complement.
CCACCTACGTACCTCTGTTTAACTGTGTAAACAGCAAGCAATACAACCATTGTGAGGTTTGCGTGCTCCGGGAGGAGCCAGCGGAATGTCGCTGCCCCAGGGCACAGATGAGCTTTACGCTGGTCTGGCCGAGGCACCGCTTGTGGTATGACGTTCAGGAGGCCTAATCCAACGCTGTGACGTGTCTTTCAGTGCTTGCATACCTGTCCTTTTATGTGCATTTGCAAGCTGACCAACGCACCATTCTTCACCAAACGTAGGTGCCACTGCCGCTAGTCCTGTACAGCATGCGCAAGAGCGGTCAAGGCCCGATTTTCGACAGCACAGCTTCCTCAGCGACAACAGCAGCTGGAGGTGGTGTGGTTGTGACTCCCGCTTCGCAAACGGAAGACCGCGACTATTCAGAAGACGTGCGCTTGTGAGTACCCTCCGGCGTGATGCTGTTGTGCATTTGGCTATGACCGCATAGACCATTCTACCCTGATGCAGCTTTGAGCTCCCGACTGTTGCTCATGCTGGTGTTTGGCACGTTGCCAGGGCACAAGTCGTCAGCTTCGCTGCACAGCGCTTCCTGGCCACCGTTTTAAACGATGCCTTGCAGTAAGTCAATTGCAGCAGTTTTGTGCTTGCAAGTTGACGCTTTTCAAACTGCCAAGCACCCCCTCGCCCTCATGCATGCATCTGCGGCGATTCGCGAACCCGCAGAGAAAGCAAGCGGCGAGATCAGGTGTTGGCAAGCGCGCCAAAGCCCAAGGACCCCAAAGCAGCAGAGCCGAGGGACAAGCGGCGAGTGCTGCGCACGGAAGACCTGGCGTTTGCGCTTAAGGAGGCAAGTGCGGCTTATTGCACGCCGCAGTCCGCCTGCTACTGAACCTGCCTGCTGCGTGCGCCCCATGCTCAGATACCCTGGCTGACAGGCATGTTGTGTGTCATGCTTGGCTTGCAGTACGGCATCAACGTCAGCCCTCCGCCCTACTACACGAGCGGCACACGAGACGGGCGCAACCCAGCGGCGGCACGAGGGGGCGCGCGATGAGCGGTGCAGCATAGCCATGGATCTCAGTGACAGCAGCATTCCTGCAGCTGAGAAGGATAGTGCGAAGCATGAAAGGGCAAGCGCACTGCTGGCATGTTATGCAGGTTAAGTCCGAAGCTCCATGTAGTCTTGGCGTTGGTGCATGACCACCGGGCAGCGCGCACATTGCCTTGTACATCAGTGTATGTTGCATTGCAAGCTGTGGGCAGTGGTGTACTGCCGCGAATGAATGAACGATACCCACACATACGAGTACACGATGTCCAATGATTGCCACGCCTGCGACCACGATGCATGCATCAAAACAGCATTTTGGCACATTGCCTCATTATCATGTCCTTGGCAAGCAAAGTAGTTGAGTAATGCTCCCCATCAGGTACCCTCAAAACGCGTTACTGTGTCAGCAACAACTAACGGGCTCTTGCGCTCGCGCTACAACACCACTGCTGCCTGCCTTCGCATCTCAACGCTCCTAACTCCCCCCGACGCTGCAGCCTGGCTTGCATGCATGTACACCTGGGCCCAAGTCACACACACACTGATGCACCAACACCCTCCCCTTGCACAGACATAGACCATCGTAGATATTCAAGAATGGCCAAGCCGGCGACGTAGTGTCAATTAATCAATCAATCGTGGCCGGCTGGCGAGCGGCGAACTCGAGCGTCAGCAGCATTCGAGTCTCTCAACAATCAGCCAGCCGCTTGTTGCATCAGGCCGCATAGAGCTTCATTTGCATCCTCTCGCATGCGGCTCCTAAGCTCACGCGTGCGCCCCCCGCGGGTAGGAGCGTGTCCATTAACGCAATACGGTAGCAGCACTGGTGTCACCAGCGGAATGCGTTCATGCCAGCTGCCCACTCGCCTACAGGCGTTGAGACCACCGCGTTCGCTGTGTGCGTCTCGCACCCTCCGTGCTTGCTGTTGTAACGGACAAGGCATCAGTTGCGTATGTCAGCTACATGCGTCGGCCACGATTGATAACTCGTCCTCAGCGCATGGAGTTCCATGCTGCTGTGGATGTCCGGTCCGAATTTGCGCGTTTGCTGGTCGATGGATGGCTGGGCACTACATCCAGGGGAGCCCGCTGGCGGTGCTGCCCCCCGCGCTGCCGCCGCCCTCGACGACGATCCCCCCCACTGAGATACGCCACAGGTCCAGCAGGATGGTGACGAGCATGCCAGCCGCCAGTGCATCAAACGCAGCCTCCGACACGGTCCAGCGTTTCTCATTTTTGTACTCGTCCATGCGGTAAAACATGGGGAAGCTCACGAAGAAGTAGATTGCGTAGAAGAGTGAGCCAACGCTGTACATGCGGTCGCGGTCGACGAAGCTGTAGTACGGGAACTGTGGCAGGCAGTACGGCGGTGCCATGGCAGTACGGCGGGACCGTCAGGGAAGCGCATGCGTGTTGCTGGATGGCTTTCAAAGTCTCAGCACGCACGTGCAACTGCGGATCAGAGAGCGTTCGGAACCACGGGCGGGCAAGCTATGCATGATTGCACGATACGTCAGAATTGTCAGGAAAACGGATATAAAGCCTGCACCGCACTGTGTTTGCTGCATATGCTGAAAGCCGCATGCAACTGCAACTCTGCTTCGGCAACGCTCAGTTATGCATGCGCTGTGGACAGTGGGGGGTTGCTGCGGAGCGAGCTTACGTTTGCGATGGTGAGCGTTTCACCATACGCCGTTGCATACGCCAGCGCGAAGACCACGAGGGCCATGGCGGAGCGGCGCAGCCATGCAGGTGACTTGACCATGGAGGTTTGCACCTGCGCAAGGCAGCGTGTGAGCGAGTCCCGCTGTCCTCCTAGCATGCAACTCCGCATCCAGCCGCATCGAATCAGGCCCACGCAATGTGCAGACACAAGCATTGCTTTGCAGTGCAGCATCCACATCGTGCAGAAATGGCATCAGCAGTTACGCTCTGTGGGGAATGTGTGGCAGCATGCTGCTCCAGGTTCAAGGGCAAATGTCGATTGCCGATTTGGGTCAGCAGCGCCGCCGTCGTGCCATGCATGCAGAGCAGCATGCGTGCATGCATGTATGCAGGTCCACACAGCGGTGCATTTTGCAAAGCTCATGTGCAGGCGGTTGGATTCCGGGAGTGTGCTGAGGCAGCTGCGGCAGGAGCGGCGTTGAACGACGCACCTTACGCAGGAGGATGTTGGAAAGGCCGTGGTAGAAGCAGAAGTATGCATGCGTCATGAGGTACAGCGTGATGGGCACCTGTGTGGGGAACCATGAAGGCACCGAGGGTTGGGTCAGTCCCCCACCCAGTTCCCTGGTTCGTTCACGAGTCGAGTGATTGCACGACGTGCTTGAGCAGATGCGGCCAACTGTGCTCCTGACATGCATGCGTGTTCTCAGACTAATGCACCGAAGCTGGCATTCGCATTAGTGATCACAGAGTGTGCAGCCCTACTCAGCAGGATCCTGCTGGAACTTCCCGCCCAATGCACTGTGGCAGGTACACGACCAGTCACCATTATTGCTCATACCATACTTGTTTTTGCTGCACATTCCGGTATGATTACGGGGGCACACAGTCAATAGGTTGTGATGACAGCAACATTCAGGCCTACCAGCTCCCACTGCTGGGCAGCCAATGCAGGCATGCACAGGTGTGGGGCACCGATGATGCGTACATCGTTCAGACGCCACGACACAAAGGTGTAGGACGCTCCCAGGAGCTTAAAGAAGTAGTGCGTCCAAAAGTAGTTGCCGATGTAACTGAATATTGCAATCCAGACAGTAGCCTGAAGGCCAACCAGGCAGTATCACAGGCGAGCTTAGTGCAGAGGCCCTGGTTTGCCGAGAGTAAACGCCGGGTACTGCACAGCTGCAAGCGTGTAAGCCATGCACAGCTGGTTTCACCTTGACCCAGTAGCGCTGTGAGTATGGCTTTCCTTCATCCGCCTGTAGCCAGGGTAGGTGGGTGTGTTAAAACGACACAGATAAACATGGCGTTCGAATCGGACGTGCTACGACGGCTTCGTATGCAGGAGCGACTTACTTTGCAGTGCAGGAAGAGTGGCAGGACAACACATGGCGTTGCTGCAGACACTCCGATCAGCATGTATCCGTAGTTTCCGCAGTTCTGCGCAAGTGCCCAAGGCGCAAGGCCGCCATAGCAAACGTCAAGGTGAAAGCTTGAGATTACACTGCTACAGGGTACATATTGGTGAAATCAAGTCAATTGCGAGGTGATGCTGGGAGCGTTGTGAGCTCGGCTGCGGCATAAAGCTGCCTGCGCTCACGCAGCTCAACTGCTCCCTACCTCAAACAGTTGCAAGGGTACAAGCAGGCAAAGCGCCCACAGAATCCAAAACGGGCTGTAAGCCAGAAAGAAAACCTCTGTCCATCGCTTGGATGGGTTTGAGGCAAGCCACTGGCTCATCGCGTGCCGCAACGTTCGATCACTGCACACAGGCGCGTGGGCTGACAGGCCCTCGAGAGTTGCGCTATCCCCCGCAGAAGACGTGTGGGTAGCATCAAGATGCAGTCATGCAATGGCCGTAGGTGGGAGGGGGACTGGCGAAGGGTTCCATTTGTCTCATGGTGCACAAAGGTCTCTGACTGACTGGCAATTGCCTTCAACAGCTGCTTGCACACACCGGCTTGACTTCCGGTTGACACCGAACGCTGGTGTTCCCCCGTTGTTGACCTAGCTCTTGGCAAGTGCACAGGCCTACAGTTCTTGCACTACCCTTCCGCAGCGGGTCTCCGGCAAACGTGACCAACCTTTTATCGACTTGTTTTAACTTGGCCGCGCACGTTCAGAGCTTAGCTATCGTTCGGGCGATTGCCGTGAAATAGGCAACTGCTGTCTCGACAGCTTTGCCGGAGCTTGCTGTTCAGGAGCCTCGCCTGCTTTTGGTGATTGGTGCTCTGTTCACTGCGTCGCTAGGTAAGTGACTAGCGTTGCCGTCAACACCAGTTATATGCGGCGTGTGGCATCGCCAAGACTTTCCTCTGGCGCATAGGACAACAAGTTGCATGTGTGCGTGCGTCAACATACTCGCTTTGATTTTTCCGTGAGCATAGGGTATTGATTGCCACACTCAACATCAGCGCACTAGTGACTGGCCATTCCACTCTGTTTAGCTGACTTTGTTGTTGTGTGATGTTCAGCAGGCTGGTACGACGACTCAGAGGCATGTCCTCCCGTGTTGGACAAACAATTGCGTGGTGACTCGGCCGGGGTAGCCAGTTCCAGTAAGCCCAAGCAAGAGCCTTGCAGCGGCGGCAACCCCTGAGTGAGCGGTGCTAAACGGTACTCAGTACGCCTGTAGGGTCAGGTGGCATAGGCGCACACACTGGTCAACCATGGGCGCCTGCTGTTCATCTGATGCCGGCTCTGGTGCCAAGTACGAGGCTGGCGCAGCTAAGGACCCCAGCAAGTCCACCCGGACACCTTCAGCTGGTGGCAAGAAGGCACCTGCCACCCCAGATTTTGGTTTGAGTTCAACACACGAGGTTATCAAGCTGCTGGGGCGTGGCGGCGAGGGCGAAACGTGGCTTTGCAAGGAGAAAGAGACTGACCATGAGGTTGCTATTAAGCTCATTAAGCGGCCCATCCCCAAGGCTGCGATGAATGTCATCAAGCGTGAAATCAAAATCCAGGCTGACCTGGGTCAAGGGCACCTGAACATCGTCAGCGCAGACGAGGTGGTCCTCACTAAGTCGCACCTAGGGTTAATCATGGAGTATGTACCAGGTGAGCAGCAAGAGCGGGAGCTGCCTGCTTTGTTCATCACCAAAGGTGCTGGTGCTTCGTAGCTTTGCATCAGTTGCACCTTGGTACGGTGGTCTACGGCACTATTGGTCGTGCCTGGATCACAGCCCGGGAAGCACACGCGCAGCAGGGGTGCCACCTTTCAGAAACGGCGTGTTCTGAGCCTCTGCGGTTGACCTGCATGTGGTCGGTCATATGTGGTGCACAACGTCGACGGTTGGCGCTGGCGGAAAGCAGTAAGGCCTGGTGGCATGTACACACGCCGCCACAGTCACTTGCCACCTGATACACGGTGGGTTGCGCCTGGCACGTGTCACGCAGGCGGCAACATGGTGGGCTATGTGACTAAGAAGCGTGAGACCAAGTCAGAGCGTGGCGGACTGTGTATGGACGAGGATGAGGCACGCTATTTCTTCAGGTGCGAGCAACCACCCACAAACATGCCGGCGCATAACCATGCTGACCGTATTGGCACAGCACAACGCGCCGCGCGCGTGTCAGCGTTGATGCCAAGAGCTCCCACGCAGTTGTGAAGCAGTCATGATGCACGCACGTCACGTCACACAACTACATTCCAACTGCACTCCCCGCAACCTCCCAAGCCGTACATGCTTCAGCTTCATCGTGCAAGACGTGTGTGCGCGGCCACCCCGGTGTAGTGCGCTGCCTAAAGCACTGCCTATGCGCGCGCCTACACCCCAACAGGCAGCTGGTCAGTGCGGTGGAGTACTGCCACAAAAACCACGTTGCCCACCGTGACCTTAAGCTTGACAACACACTGCTGGACGACCACGAGCCACCATGGCTCAAGCTCTGCGACTTTGGTGGGTTGCCTGTGTGCCAAACAGAGTGCCAAGGGGCATGCTGTGTGATTCCTGTGGTGTGTGGCGTGCGTGTGCCTGCCTGGATTGTGCTGTGTGCCTGCCTTACTGCCTTGCGGCTGCCGTGCGTTCCTGTGTGTGCGTGTTCAACTGTGGATTGATTGAGTGGTGTGCGCTGCACACAGCGTCTGCGTAAAGAGCGCGCATGAACACTGCTGTGCAAGTGCTAGCTGGGTTGGAGGCTGTGCCCCCCCCCCCGACATTAGCACAGCAAGTGTGAGTGTCTCGCATCAACATTTGAGACACCCTGCGTGTGGCTGCGGGTAACATGGGCATGTGTGGTGTGTCATGTTCAGGCTTCGCCAAGCACTGGCAGGCCAACTCCAACATGGACACCATGCGGATCGGCACGCCCGAGTACATGGGCCCGGAGCTGATCAGCTCCAGGTGAGCCTAGAGAACTGCATGGCGGCGCAGCTGAGCCGCTGACGAGCAACACAAGTGCAGCAACATGCAGCAACATGGTCCCACGTACTCGGCTGCACAAGGCGGCGGCCACATGGAACAGGCATGAATGCCAACGTTGCATGTTGCGTACGCTGTGCAACATCAGGACCGTGCTGACGCAACGGCCGTTGCTCCCCCCGATATCATCACATGGCCATAATGCTCTGAACCATAGCATTGCCTAGTCGTAGCATAATGTATGATACATGGTGCTGAACCTAGTTACCGTGTCGTCCTTGCTTCAGGACGGGGTATGACGGCAAGAAGGTGGATGTGTGGGCGGCAGGTGTGCTGCTGTACGTCATGCTGGTCGGCATGTTCCCCTTTGAGACCCAGGTGGGTGGGTGGGTGTGCTCAGCCTTGCCTTGGTTGTTGGGGCGATCAAGTTGCTGCTTACTGCCAAACCGAGCAGCATGCTGCGTTCAATGGCCATGACCGCTGCTTGTGCATGATTGCTTCAGGCTACAGGGCGTCAGGGATTCTTGTTGCATCTTGCATCGTGCTGGTCTTGTCCGGGGCTCTCGGTTTAGCTGGCATGATTGTTTGTCTGGCAGATGTACTGACTGATTATCTTGTGGCCTGACAGACCATTAGCGGGTGACTGGGTGCATGGTCAAATGAAAGCGACGGGCACAGAGTAATACCGAAAGTGTAGTTTCATGCTGGCATCCCGTGCCCCGCCTCCGTGTCTTACCCAGTTCTCGACCTGCCTTTCTTCGCCCTGACAGGATGACAACTTCAACAACACAGCCGGCCTGTATGACATCTGGCTGCAGCAAATCAAAACCAGCTGGCGCGAGGTACGGTGCATGCGCGATGCTTGCATGCCAGCCAAACAGGCATCCGTGTTTGTTTACTGACAAGATGGGATGAACCGCATGTGCATCCTTTGATTTGCACTTTATGCGAGTGCTGCACGGATGGCTTGATGGCTTGGGGCTCGCGCCGCGTGTGCCTCCGTTGGCAACACGAGGATGAGCTCGCATACCTGCATGTGGATATGCATATGATCCTTGGCTGTCATTTGCTATACATGCGGACATGCCTCGGCGCAGGTGCCCAACAACACCTCTGTCGCCAGCCGGTTCAGCCCCGAGCTCAAGGACCTGCTGGACAAGATGTTTGAGGTCAAGCACGTGAGTGTGCACATATGCGCATGTGCATGCAAGGCAGCAGGGCAGGAGGCAGAAACTGGACCAGTGCCTGTTTTTTGGTCGGGTTTGGGATAAGCTTCCGCGTACGGGCGTACGGTTGCCACTTGCCGCTGTTGTTAACGCCTCGGGCAGAGGCCAGTGCAGCGATCATGTACAAGAACGGCAGCAGCGCTACTACTGCCTACTCGCCTGGCCTGCAGCCTGGCCTGCGCAATCTGATTTTGCCCATCGTTGCTCATGTTCATTGTGGGCTTGGCGGTGGCACATGCGCAGGACCTGCGCTGCACCGTGGAGGCCATCAAGACGCACCCGTGGTTCAACAAGCCGCTGCCCGAGGTGTATTCGAAAAGCATCGAGGAGCTGGAGGACGAGCAGCGGCACATTGACGAGGCCGTGAGCAAGGGCGCGTTCCAGTCCCCGGACCGTGACAAAGCGCTCGAGGTGGGTGCGGTTCGGGTGGCTTTTGGTGTGTGACGGTGCTGGCTTGAAACGCACCGTGCGGCGCGAGTGTGTGGCTACAGTGGTTTCTTAGCACAAGCGTTGTGCGGTGTGTGTTTGGGGGGAATGGGTGCGGGAAAGGGCGCCCAGTGGGAAAGAGGAGCGCTCGGGGGGAGGAGCGAGGTGAATGGGGTGAGGGCAGGATCAGCCGAGGCCGTTGTTGCGCAGGACGAGTGCGTGAAGGGAGGAGCGGACGTTTCCTTGAGGGACGCTGCGGTCTGTGCTGGTGTTGGGTGTGGGCAACGCGTGGGTAATAGTTGGTGTGGTGTGCGGTGCCAGAGCTGACGGGTTTGTTGGGTGCAAGTGATTGGTGGTGGCACGGCCGCCCGCATAAGTTATTGGGAGGCTTGGCCCGGACGCTCAAGCCAAGTAACGGAAAGCTGCCATACACGGGGCACTGCGTTGCAGTAGCTCCAAGACGCGCAGTCGCTCCAGCACGTGACAGCAAGTGACATGTTGCAAGCCCTATCATCAGCCCTGCTCACACAACGCCATGGTGCACCCAAACCCATGCACATGTACTGTGCATTCGGCGCAGCGCTGCAATCAGTTTGTGCCCGCCGCTCACCTCTCCCTGCAAACCTCTGCTGTGCAGGTGCTGCTGGACAAGGCCGCGATGCCCATGTCTGCGCTGGACGAGCCGATTCGCATGAGCCTCAGCAAAATCAAGCGTGCGTACTCGATCCTCAAGACCAAGTGAGTCCCCTTTGTTGGCATTATTACGCCCATATCAGTCACACACGTAGTGCAGGACTGTAGTAGAGAGACGAAAGCAATGTCCGCAGCACGCAGCGCGCACACCCGTGGAGAGTGTTTGTGGTGGAGCAGGATGCGAAACGCCCCTAGGGACAGGGGACAGCGCCCTGCCGGGGCACGTTGAGCGTGCGGCTGCAGTGCAGCATCAGCGTCATGCATGCATTCTTCTGGGCATGCTTCAGACGGTGTTCGCAGCCCGGGACAGCGCGTGCAGCACGGTGCATGCACGTTTGCTACCTACACACGTAAGCAACGTGACACCCAGCTCGCCAGCTTGCGGTGCATGCCTGCTGGCTTGGCATTCTGCACCTGCGTGTGCATGTACTGGCGCCGCCCACGTCGCCCCATGCTAAGAAAGGGCTACCATGTTGCGGTGCCCTGCTGCAGGGGCGACAAGATGGGTGTGCTGGCGGAGGAGGAGTAAGTGCGCTGTCGGGCATAGAGCCGCCACGCTCAGGCGTGCGTTACGGCGCGCAGGGCTCGTCGACGCTGGACACGAGAGCGTCGACAGCGCCGTGGGTGCATGGATTTGTCCACCCGCAATCGCGGCATAGTGGCACCTGCGGCAGCAGCAGCCGCAGCAGCCGGGGCAGCAGCCGGCGCGCCCAGCCCACCGTGTGTCTTCTGCGCCGCTGGCGGAAGCAGCAGCGACCTCAGGGTACAGGTGTCTATCGCCCACTCAATCCCCCCGGCTTACTGCTACCATCACTGCCGTATACGTTCTAGCCTGCTGTGCAATTTGCGTTTCGCGTATGCACTGCTTAATGTAGTTTCGGGGTGGGCATCGTGTAGCGCGCCGCACACGGCGGCCGGGGCGTTAGCGCAGTCGTTGCGGGCCGGGCAGGGTACGCGTCCCCTCACCTGTACGACGCGAGTTCACGACGCTGGCAACAGCGTGCCTCACTACCACACTGAGAACGCGTGTGTCGCATCATGGCATACATATCCCCCGACTCGCATGCACGGCAGCACAGGCACCCATGCAGGGTGTGCAAAGAACCTGCAGAATAGTGCGTTTATAGCGCTTTGTTATGGCCTTGCATACATAGGCAACTGCTCACAGTTGCTGGTGCAAGGCCTGATACTAGAGGCGAGGTTGTAGCAACCAGCCTGACAAGCAGCAGAGCAAATGCACCGAATTTCGCTATTCATGCTGGTTCAGCTGATGTGCCCGTTCCGTTGAGCCCACTGAAGCGCCGCATGCAGGGATGGCAACACTGTCGGTGTGCAAACTTCTTCTATGGCAAGCATAGTCCCCTGCATTTTGTACATAGGCGCGCTTTGCGAGGTTTACGGTGCTTGATCGGCTGGTGGTGCATGTGACGCTCTGACGTATCGTCTGAAAGGTTTGCGAGGCTCGACTTAGACCAACTCCTGTACCAACCAGTAAGAACTGCGGGACTCGTATTGGAACCACACACTGTGCTTGAGCCAAAGGTGTATCCTTGCCTCCGTGGGTTTTGGTCAAGGTGCTGCAGTCTCGGCGAGAACAACGCTTGTATGTGTGATAGCCTCTGCGCTCGTATCTCAAGCCAAACCTCTTCAGCAACCTACAGGTATGCTGCAAACGCCAGGTGCAGGACGTCAGGGAATCACACGTGTCTGGTGTGCCTTGCTGGCCAATGGGGGCTGGGGGCTGGAGTCTGACCTTCATGTATGCATGCATACCGGTAACCAATCAGCTCCTGTGCACGCAGCCTGGCATTCATCCAAGGACCGCTTTCTCAATTGCTTCAAACGCTATCAAATGGCTGCAGAGGTCGGCTGTTCACTGGGCTGTTCACCCTCGTTCACCGTGCAGCATGGCTGCAACACAACCAGGCCGCAGGAGGTCCAAGCAGCGCTATTCCTCTTCGAGCTGGTCTGCAACGTACGTGGGCCTCTTAATGTAAGTATGATTGCAACAAGGCTTCTCTGAAGTCTGGCGTGACTACCAGAAGGTGAGCCAGGGTTGCGGCAAAACCGCAAGTGAAAGCCCTTGGGTGCCTACCATTACAAGGTTCAAGGTACACCAGCATGTTCAGAAAGACATATCATGTTAGAGACCACATGCAGACTGTAGGCTGCTTTGTCCTGCATGATTTCGGTGCGTCAGGCATTGCTTGGCCGAGAGCACTTTTTGGACCTGACGAGCAAGGGAGCCCGCCATTGCAGTGCCAGGCAAGGATATGGACCTGCCAAATGCGTCAAAGACTATTACAACCAGGTTCCCAGTAGCAGTTTGCTTCGTGATATTGCAACATCGCCACGACAGCAAAACGCCTCGCGCAAGCCACACACTGTTGGTGCAGGCAATGCAGCCATCGTGGGCACCTCGAGAGCGCGTTTAACCAAAGGATGTTCGGCAGTGCGTTCGAGAACTGCGCAAAGGGTGATACTTAGCGTGCAAACCGGCAGTACTTGGCAGGGCCGCATACACCCATCCACAGCCTGGACATGGGCCCCACACTCAATCACGCTGGTGACAGCGGCACGAGCTTCCGGATTTCAAAGCGGCGCCCCAGCAGTACTATACTGCTGATTGTGGGCATCTTCATCTTACGGACCGCAGCGACTGCAACATCGGATATGGTTAAAGATGCATCAGCAAAGCACACCGGTCCTGAAAGCCATGAAGCTCGCCGCGAGCTTGGTAAGCTTCGGCACCTGCATATTTCCTTCAACTCATCTACCTAGGTGTTTTCACACACCGCGCACTGTTCTGTCGTTAGCCTGAACGAAATTCATGGTCGACTGCATAAATTGAGTCATGCTTTTGCTCGCCCTTTGGGGAGCCTTCCCACACTGTGGCTCCTGGAGAATGCCCATGCCTTTATTTCACCTACCTGTAGGCTCTGTAATAGGAGGACTCAAGGGCGGATTTGTGTTCATAAGCACAGATGACGCCGACGACACTGGCCACTGCCAGGTTAGCTCCGAGAATGAGCTTGCAATATACATGGTGACGGGTGCACAGAAGCAAGGCCGTTGTCCCTGGCCTTGATGCGATATGGATGCATGCAACAGAGTGGTGCTACCTTGACATGTTCCTGACAGTATTGGTAAGCTTGCCTTGCTGCTGGGTGATCACTGCAGGACACAGCTTGTGGCAGCCTATACGCCAACGTTTTTGGGATGGCCTTGGACATGGCGCCCAGTACAAAGAGCGGCATAGTGGCTATGGGTGAGCAGCTTGTACGCCATGACACCTAGGACGCTAATGCTGGGTTGGCTCTGAAACCGCAATACAGCGCAGAAGGAGAACAAGAAAGCGCCGCTCTTCGACCTACACCGACCGCTCAAATATCAGGCCTCTAACTATGAACGCATTATGCAGAAGCAGCTGGCTTTGTGTGCTGCCCCAACACGAGCAGTTCCCCACGCTCAGCACGGGAGGACCACGGGAGGCGCCATGTTTACTGCCTTTCATGCTGTGACGTTTCAGAGCTGGCAGAGCAGACAAACTGCGACACCAGCCTGCAAAACCTGTCATGAAGGCATCATACATAAGCAGTGTGCACACGCCAACGCAGTCTACCGTCAGCAGCCTAGTTAGCGTTCCTAAGGTTGATGCTCTGCCACTTGCAACAGTGACCTTATTAGACTTGGCCACTGCTCTGCGTGCTGCTCACTGTACAGGGCTAAATACAGGCTGCGCAAGGGACAGCTTTATTGGCTGGTTGAAGGCTGCCAACGCCTTCCGCACCACCACGGTGTATTATGCCGACACACCAGCGAAAATCGCTGCCGTCACCCTCTCCAAGTGCGTTGCGTTCGTGCTGCTGAATTTCATGCAGCACTACATAGAGCACTGACAGACGGCATACGTACATAAGTGTGTGCTGGCAGCACAGTGAGGACTGTGCTCACCGTACCGGTATTGAAGCAAGCTACTGTGACCTGGTAACCAGCCGTCAGCATGGTGACAGGTAACTGAAGGTGTTGGTGACAAGCCCGTGTAAACGCATGGTTGCCGCACGTTCAGTCGCAGCCCTCCATCCTCACACCTACCGCTGTGCACTTGTGGTAGGCCATACAAGGCCGCGAGTCTACGGCATGTGGTGTGCAGCACTGGCGTACCGCACACTGAATGCTCCTAACCCCGAATTCGGAAGCGGTATATGCGTTACACCTCACCCACCGGCGTCTCGCATCTTGTGCATTACCCTGCAGCTACAAGCTCGTGTATGTCCCCAGCTCGTACAACGAAACCGACGGAGGCATCACGGATGACGAGAACAACGCGCTGGTGGCCCGCAAGGCGGACCTGGTGGATTTCGTCAACAACCAGGGTGGATCACTCATCTCCCTCACGCAGGTGCGCACACCTGCAGGGGCCAGTAGGGCAGCAGCGCTGACTTGGTGTTGAGCCGCTAAGGCGTTGATGTGCTCACGTTTCAACGCTCTGCTGCCGGCGGCGCATAAATGCAATCAACTTAGCCAGTTTTCGCCCCAGTTTATTGCGTGAGGTTTTTCGTGCACCTGAACCCTGTGCCTGCCTGCTGTGACGCCTGCCGCTTCCACCCGGGCATCAACTTGCAGGTCGGCCTGAGCCAGCCCTACAAATGGTGCGTCCCGCACTCCCGCATGCGCCTGCACATGCACATGTGGGGGGGGCTGGCTGGATGGTTGGATGGGCACCGTGGGTGTGCATGAATCTGCGGTTCATTTCAGCCTGCCCGTAAGCCGCTGCATGCATCTGCCCTGTCCCCTGCCATATACCACACTGCCTAGGCGCACCACGTACATGCCTGACTGGCTTACTTGGCTGCTGGCGGCTTGGCTGCAGGCTTGATCACATGTGCTGCCCTGCTGTGCGCAGGCTCCCGATGCCTCTGGTGTACTTTGAAAAGCAGTTTTCATACGTCACAACCACGTCTGACATCCAGACGATTTCACCTGCAACGACTGATTCCAGCTTGGTCCACAACTACTGGCACGGCGTATTCACTGGGCCTCAGGACTGGTCAGGACTGCGTGTGCTTGCGTACAAAAAGAGTGAGCTTGGGGTGTGTGTGTGTGGGGGGGGGCGGCGGGGCATAGGGTTCATAGCCTGACCTTTCCCATGCTGTTGCTGTTGTTCTCCATCTAGAGGGAACGCTCCGGCTGGCAAAAGCATTCCTGGTAACTGGCGTTGGTTTTTATGAACTGTTATGTCTGGATACGGTAATCTTCTTATACCTGACTTGATTTGGCGAGTTAACGCACGCACCATCTTGTGGTGGCTCTACGTGGTCGTGCAGGCGAATGCAGCGTGATCTACGGCTCGCGCCAGAAGTGTAACGCAACGCTGCTGTGCAACCAGCACACGGTTCTCACTGCGGAGGTCTGCGACAATCGCATCGACGATGATGGAGGTATGTGAGCGGGTTGCGCAGGTTGCGGTCTTCTTGTTGGGTTTGGGATTGAGAAACTGCCTTGGGATCCCGCAGGGCAGCGCAGTGCGGTTGGCTTGGTGGGCGTTGGAAGCCCGTTTGATCCCCTGAGGGAGGCTTGCTTATACTGCTCGTGCGCATGCTACTGACGGATTGCACGCGGCCACGTGTTTGTACCATGGTGCGTGTTTTGGGGCGGTTTTGTTACTGTATGACACCACATGGTTGGCTGAAGGCTGTCTGCCCGTGCACCCCGGGAGGATGCAGGGTGGGTGAAGGTGGGGACCGCGGCCCATGCAGCCCATGCAATCCACTGCCTGAAGCAAGGCCATGCAATCTGCAATCCACTGTTCACTTGCCATCACTGCATCAGTCAAAGTCTGCATGCCCAAATCTTAGGGACTGTTGGTAAATGACCTTCAGCCTGCAGGGGTATCGCCAAACTTAAATCACCCATGCCAGTATGCCACCGTGGTACGCCGCCCACTCAACCACGCATAAACCATGCCGTAATCTGCTGCTGGGCCTGCCTGCTTGCTCGCCTGCAGATGGCCTCATCGATAAAGCAGATCCAGACTGCTGGAGGTATGTTGAACACTGAACACACAACAAGTGTTGGCCAGGTGGTGCAATGTAATCGTACAGCCGCGTGCGCACTTTGTCAGGAGGAGGCGCCCATGGGTCTGTGCAATTTGAAACCACACAGCCCCATGGCAGCCCGCCAAATCGCGTGTTGGCCATGTCGGGCAGCCTGCCAAATCAGCTTTGAGGAGGCTGCGGATTGCCGCATTGCTCTGCTTGCCACAAACTCACTCCCTCCCATGCATACATGCCTTCACTGAATCCCTCTCGAGGGCTGCCTTGGGCCTCTGGCCAGGTGGGCGAGTGTAAACAAACAGACAGAAGCAACGCACAACGCGTTGTAAGCGCTGCCAGGCGTGCCCTATCACGGCATAATGGTGATGCGACCAAGGCAAAGCCCGGCGGCTGGGTGCAGTACAAGCCTCGTGTGCTGCTCCTGCTTACCTGGTGCAGGTGCGGTGATGGGACCAAGGACCCTAACGAGGAGTGTGATGACGGGAACATCCTTGACGGTGAGTCAGCAGGCAGAACTGGCGGTGCATTCGCGAATTTACACACCATGCACACAACCTAGAACCTGAGACGCTTTCGGTAGCGCCCACTCCACCGTATCCTCAGCATTCGCATGTTCTTGAGTGGCCATCGACGATATGTCGATGCACGAAAGCAACCTAACGTGCCATGTGTACCTGACCCGCTCTCGCATTGCAGGAGATGGCTGCAGCGCGGATTGCAAGATTCAGGTATGAGGTGCAAGCAGTGCAAGGTGCAGTACACAGTACCGGCATGTGCACGCAGCTGACAGCTCTGCACGCCTGCTTCCTGCTTCCCGCCCTGTAAGCGGTGTGCTGGGCTGGCCACACGGGCACTGCCATTCCACGCATTGGTGTGCGCTACTGTTGACCACAGGGAAGCCAGAAGCCTACAGGTGTACCTGCGCTCATAGTGATGTCCATGATGCAAAACGTGCTGTGTGCCAAGCTTACTCCTACAAATAGGTCGTTACCTTATCTCTGCTCGATTTACTTAGGACACGTTTTCCCTGCATGGTGAGGGACGTACTGAACGTAATGGCCGCATTCTGTTCTGCTGATGCAGGCCATTCCCCCCACTCAAGTCATAGCAGGGTGTGAGAAGCCCCCGCCCCCGCCACCACCGAGCCCTCCACCACCGATGCCACCC
>BDDA01001507.1:0-18490 GCA_001662385.1 Chlamydomonas asymmetrica | reverse complement strand
AGGACGAGGCTGACCCCCTGGGGCCCGGAAACCCGGCCGGGACAAAGACAGGGACAAGGACAAAAGAAAGGCGAGGAAAGCGAGCAAGGCCAACACAAGAAGCACAAGCAAGCAAGCCCATGCATGCTTGAAACTCGTGACGGGTCCACTCAAACCTACCTGTGAGCACACATGAGCAGCACCACCGGCATGCCTGGCCGCTAGCAATCAGAGCATCTTGAGTGGTGCAGTGGCTACATGCGCAAGAGCACAGTGCAGCAGGGACATCAGGCAGCAGGCGCACAAACGTTCAAGCACAACGCAGGCAGGATGCAACTGCCCCATACATGATCGCAGCTTTGTGTGCAACGGGCACCACCTTGCCATGCCGTGGTACCTTGGAAACATGCCCGAGCATTATTGCGGCCACCTGTGAGTACGTGTGTGCGCGCAAGCAACATATGCGCGTGGGGTGCATGGGCTATCAAAATAGATTACTGGTAGGCTGTTGCCAGGTGGTCCTTGCATGTATGTGTATGTGTGTTACAAGTGCATATGCGCCAATGTCAGCATTGCATGCAGGCGACTTACTTGTGGTCAGCACTCCTCAGCGGCTAGCCGTCGCGCCCAGGGGGACCTGGCCACTGTGAGGCGCACGACCTGGCGCTGTCTGCATTACAAGCACCACCGCCTGCAACATGGGTGCCGCTGCTTCCACCAGGTGCAACGCTAGCGCCAGCCGCAGCATCCCTGCGCAACACAATCTGTCACACTCTCTTGTGCAATGGTCTTTCCATATCGCCACCACCGCCAAACGCCATGCAATGATGAGGCATCGCTAGCATCGCCAGTGCATCGCCGTGCACCATTCACCTTCACTGCACGCTTAGACCACTTTCATTTACTTTACTTCCCTGTACACTTCGCCCAATATATGCTGACATAATAATAAGTGCTGTGTCGTCTGTCCTCACCGCGGGAAACATGTGCGCCGCCTTCACAGGCGCGCTTCAGGCCTTACGAGACGCCATCACGTCCCTCGGAGACCGCAGCCCAATAGAGAACGTTTTTCTAGAGGATGGTTCAAGCGTAATTCTTCAACTCAAGTCTGGACTGAGGGTGTCAATACTCATCAGCAGCGTGGACGACTATCCTTCATGCAGCGCAATCCTGTGGTGTGAACAGCCTGAGCTCGAGACTGCCCTGAACAGCGTGAGCGAGCACTTCCAGGACCGCTGTCCTCTACCTGCAGTGGTTGAGAAGGTAATGCTGGCTTGGCAATCTTCATTCCGTCCCCTGTCTGGGGCTGTCACTGCGTGTTGTTCCCACCTGTGCATGCGCTGGACACTTGCTCCCACAGGTGAACTCCCAGTGAACTCCCACATTTGGGCACCTGAGCACTGTTCTAGGCATTGCCATAGGCCAGTGTTTTGGTACTCTGCCAACTTTGGGCGTGTCACATGGCGTCAGTTGGTTTCCGGGCTAGCGCTGGTTCTTACTCCCTGCAGAGCCACAGGCTAGGTGCTTGCGCTTGTTTTCAGTGTGGGGCGTTGTGATACCTGGGGCCCAATAGCAGAGACGCAAACTTTGGCGGCGGCATTAAATGACCGGAAGGTTTGTGCGCACAGGTGCTATCTGCTTTGGGCTTAGGCGAAATAGACCTCCCAGGCTCCGGTCATCTTCAAAGTGCTGCTGCAAATGCAGATACTCGTATGGAGGACCAGGTAGGTGCTTTGGAGACTGTGCTGAACCCGCTCTGTTGACATTTCCGCGTCAGTCGGTGCACGCTGGGACCTTTGCCGCATGCTTGTGCCCTTGTTGCGCCTTCTGCACACCCGAACATTTGTTTACCACTTTGGTTTTCTGTCAGTACGTTGATATGCTTCCGGGGAAGGGCAGCGCTCATGTGTCGGAGCGTGTTGTTAAACATTCTGGCATGGTCGCTGTGCGTGAACAGGACAACGGAAGTGGCCCTAGTGGTGGGGACAGCGACAGCGACGGTCAGAATGATATGGACGATGACGTGAGCACCGTACTGGCTGGGACCTGCTCAGTCGTTCGTTGCAATCTGTCTACTGTCGGTGAATCATTCAGCGTGGTGATCGTTGCTGAGTTTTGTGCGAAACTTGCACTTGCACCACATACAGCTTGCAAAGGACTTGTGCGGGGCGTTGGGCACGTTCGTTTGGTGCCAGCACGTGCATGAGGCCGTGTGCGCCAGTGATGTGACTGCTGTTGAATTCCTTGACAAGGTCGCTTTCCCACCTCTTTGTTGCAGTCTGAGTATGAAGGCAACTACCGCGGTGCTGGGAGCGGCAGCGACGACGGGGGCAGCGGCAGCGACAACACCAGCGATGTTTCGGATGAGGAGGACAAGGCACTGACCATCGACTGCGGCACGCGTTTGGGGCGCTGGACGCGTTATGAGGCCAGCTTGGAACAAAAGAAGTCTGACAATAAGCTTTCAGTCGATCAAGGTGCGCTCGCGTCCAGCTCAGCACCGGTTCAAGCACACCCTGGACCCCTGGTTCCAGCAAATGGACCTCCCACTGTGGAGTGTGGGCGGTCTGTTGCTGTTGGCAGGGCGTCAGTGCTGTGCATAGCCTACTGCATACGTCATGCGCGTTGCATGCACACAGGTGTCACTCAGCTGCTCAGCGCATTGCCGTGTTGCCTTCGTTGGCATCAGTACAGTGGCACACTGGCCAGGCCGGCATCAATGGCTGGTTGGCAGGAATGAATGGGCACTTCATGGGGCTTCAGTCAACAAGCAGTGCCAACCATCCAGGCTGTGGTAGGGGCATGCGTCAGCAGGACAAATGTGTGGACACACGTCAAATCCCATTGATGTACCAGGATTGTGATGGCTGGCTGCAGGTGTGGCGGCTAAACGCCAGATTTTCAATCCAAAAGAAGCATTCACGCAGCTCTCCAACGAGCTTCTTGGCCTCGTGAAAGCCCAGGTGCGCCAGCCAGCGTCACATACCCGCGTGCGCGGCGCAGCCTTGCCATATGCGGCTCACATGCCACGCGGGCCAAAGGCAAAGGGCCTGTGGGTATGCGGCTGCTAGCTCGCTACCCTGCGGTGGCACTGCCGCGTGCATCGTTGGCGACCTGGCCAGCACATTGCCGTGCAGCATAGCAGCTGCGGGTCGTTATAATTCTCAACGCGGGTCTCAAAGGCTGCCATCTCGTGGCCTGCAACAATGATGGATGCTATAGTGCACTGATTGTACTCTCGTTTCGCGCTGGTCAAGTCATGCAGCGCGCTTGGCTTGCTGGCAACTGTGTGACCACCTTACCTGCTCAAGAAGCAACGCTTTGCGGTGCTAACACGCATACCTGTGTGCGTTGCTGCACGCTGTGTGAGCTGCACCTCGCTGGTGGGTCAAACGCCTCGCTGCCTCCCACCCACACCTCAGTCCCCTAGACCACCCTGGAGGTGTTGATGATACGCCACAGCACTCAGTACCACACCGGTCAGCACCACACCGCGGAATGCTATGTCACTAGGATGTTGGAATGATGGCTGGTGCTGCCCCAACCCAACGCGTGCGCCCACCCACTCAGGCCGACTCCCTGGAAATGATCGTGGATGCGGTGGACGACGACGTCTACCACTGGAGCGTGGAGCTGGCGGTAGACCCCGCGTCGCCACTGGGCAAGGTGGGGGACGGGGGAGGCGCATGACACACACCACACACACACGTGCACACCGCACCCATGCCACGCTGCACACACACACGCATGCCCAGCTCGCATGGCAACGCACACTTGCATGAGTTGCCCACAAGGCAGTGACGCCTTGAAGCAAGCATGCACATGCTCCTGCACGCTGAGACAATTGCGCGCAGCAGTTGCCCTGCGCTGTGTGCTTGTGCCATGCGCCATGCCTCCGTTGCTCTGTGGTGTAGTGTCGGTGATCATGCCTTGTCGCGTTGGCGTTCATCATGCGGTGGTGTGCATGCGGACCGTGCCGTGCCGCGCTGCGCTGCTCAGGACATGGAGGTGATGCGGCGGCGCTACGCCTACTCCACCGTGCAGCTGTCCATCCGCTTCATGCGCGGCCTGCACCCCTTCTACCCGCCCAGCGTGGAGGTCATGCGCCCGCACCTGTGGTGGGTAACGCGGCTGCTGCCGGGTGCCTGCCTGCCTGCCTGGGGGGTGGGGGGAGTGGTGAGAGGGCATGCGAGGGTGTCAGGATTGGGTGGTGGTTCGCTGTGT
Organism: Chlamydomonas asymmetrica; assembly: GCA_001662385.1. Taxonomy (NCBI): domain Eukaryota; kingdom Viridiplantae; phylum Chlorophyta; class Chlorophyceae; order Chlamydomonadales; family Chlamydomonadaceae; genus Chlamydomonas; species Chlamydomonas asymmetrica. The sequence continues at coordinate 14,287 of BDDA01001507.1, read as the reverse complement.
TGCCTCCTAGCATGTTATCCTGGGTGCGGCATGCGCAGCCTGAGGGCACGGGCTCATCAGGATGCATGCCCATTACCCCATGTGCGCATCGGCGAGTAAGACGATGGACTCAAGAGGGCTTGCCAGTACCAATGCACCATCCACACCAACGTGCACGCCTGCTTGGGTCTTGAGAATGTGTTGTTGTGGCATGCCAGAGCATGCTTCAGGGTGTTTGGTGCTTGTATTGATTACATGGTGGCCTGCGTGACGATGTGCTGTGCACAGCCGTCCGCTGCTGGCGGCGGTGGCGTCGCACCCCATGCTGACGCTTGAGCGCTGGGACCCCTGGCGCCCGCAATCAGACCTCATCCGCCAGATCAAGGTGTTCCTGGAGGTGAGCGAGCGGGTCCCACAGCGTACGTAGGACCCTACGCCTGTCACGGTAGCCGGCCTGCCGCCACATGCACACACATTATGTGATGCAAGGGATGCGCTGTGCTGGCAGGTACCACAGGGCTGCGCAGTGATACTGCCCTGCAAGCGACAGGGGGATCGGATTGCAGGGGTCCGGGCTGCACAAGCATGCCCATCAACCTACCAGCAGGCAGCGCGGCGCAGGCAGGCACTGTGCGCTGACACACTGTGACACTCTGTGTGTGTACTCACATCCAGCACCTCACGTAATGCAACACGAGTTCTGAAGCCAAGGGCTGTTTTGCTTACAGGGATGAGCACTGAGTCTGACAACGTGTGCTATTGCCGAGTCCCCCTTGCCGCCTGACAAATGCATATTGCCTGCTGGCCCCTCCTCGTGCATTGCGCCGCCACAGAGTAGCGCGCGTGTGGACCTGGCCTCACCGCTCAACGACATCGCGGCGCACCCGGTCTCCTGCTACTCACTGCTGCAGCGCTCCGCGGCGCGCCTGGAGGCGCTGGCGGGGCTGGAGCCGCTGTGCAGCCCCAAGTACAGGGAGGTGTACATGTGAGCGGAGCGCGTTGGAGGGAGCGGGTGCAGCCGCCAGGGCGGCCGTGGCCTGTGGTGTCACTCAGTGCAGAGGGGGTGCGTACGTGCAGGGAAAGCAGTTTGCTGGCAGTCAGCAGCAGCTCACGCCAGCGCCTGCGAGGTGGCTGCGCGCCTTGCCACGCAACAAGCATCTAGTTGTAGGGGTTGTTGCATATGCTCCCACATTCCCCCAGGTCCCCCACTGCCCATGTTTGTGGGGTTCATGGCGAAGCCCGGGCAGGGTAAGTCTTGGCCATAGTTGGCATGCTGATCATACTGCAAGCTGCAAGCACATGAGCCGTGTGTGGGTGTGGAGGGTGCACTGGGATTGTGTGCACTGCGCTAGGTGTGCACTAGGCCAGCGCAGAGGTCCAGGTGTATGGCGGCAGGCCTTGTGTTGAGCTGTTCCTGCATTACTGCTCTTGCGTCACCATTCACATCGCCGCATATCGCACGATGCACTGCGCTTGCAGTGCGCGGGAGCTGTACCAGCATGACATGGCGCGCATCCATGCGCTCAACGAGAGCAAGAAGCGGACCCGCGACGACACCACCTCCACCACTGCCACTGCCGCCGCCGCTGCTGCTGCCGCCGCTGTTGCGCAAGCCAGCGCGTCAGAGGCGGCTGCGCCGGCCGCTGGCGGGGCGGCTGCACAGGCGGCTGGCGGCGGCGGTGCAGCGGGAGCAGCGGCAGCGCCCCCCAAGGCGGTGGTGGTGGCTAAGAAGGAGGTGGTGTGGGCCAAGGGCACGGGATACGGCTATGGCTCCAGCAGCAAGGATGGTGAGTAGACTGCTTAGCTGGCTTGGCTTGAGCCCCACGCAGCGCAATCCTTAACCTACCATGCATCTCTTTTACTCTCCTATGGCAAACCATTGTGAAATGCCGCCCATCCTGCAAGACACTGACAGTGTGCAGTGCACTGCGTTGGCGGCCACTCTCCCACCGTGCCTGGTGGCTGGATGGTATCGTGGTTATGCGGCCTCAGCCTTTATCGTTTGCCTGCCGCAATGCCACTATTTGAACGGGCGGGCGCAGGCATGACACAGCTCAAATAAGCAACAACGTGTGACTTGCTGGTGCTGGCCATGTGTTGCGCTGTCATGCCCGCTCTGCCTCCCATCCCCCTGCCTGCAGCCCCTCTGTGGGACCCCAAGGCGTCTGAGCAGGCACAGGCGGCACGTGACGCGGAGCTGCTGCGGCTGATGGAGTCGCTGCGCAGCGCGCTGATGCAGGAGCTGGGTGGGCGCGACAAGACGCAGCGCGAGGTGGACGACGAGGTGGCGGCGGCGGCAGCCGCGGCAGCAGCAGCAGGGGGCAGCTCCGGGACCACACCCAGCTCCAAAACCGCGCCCGGTTCCACAGCAGCGGCAACAGTGGCAGAAGCAGGAACAGCCGGCTCGGCTGCAGCGGATGCTGCTGCTTCAGGGTCTGCTGGTGAGGGTGGCAGTGAGGCTGCTACTGCTGCCAAGGAAGGCGACGCTGGGGGCGTGGGAGCGCGTGGGTGCTCTGGCTCAGCCGCGCCTGGCACCAGCATGGAGGGGCTGGAGGGACCGGGCGCCGCAGGTGTGCATCAGGGTACGTGTGCACGCGTGAGCGTGTTTGTGCGTGCAGCGCTGGAGTTATTGGCTGTGCGTCCCTTTTCCTGGGGCGCCTCATGCTGTCGTGATGCCGGTCATGCCAGGTGTGAGCATTGGGTTAATCGGGTGGCATTTCGCAGCACCTGATGCACGAAGCTCTGCAGGCCAGCATTGCTCCAACCATGTACCATGCATCCAACCAGCACAACTCCTGCCAGCAGTGCAATCGGGATGGCAACTTGCTGCCGCCGCCTGCCATGCGGCACGCTTCAACATCTGACCTTCCCGCATTGGCCCTTTCCAAACAATGTGGCGTGAATGGTTCTCAGGCGTGAATGGTTCCGGAGCCAGCACATCGGCATCTGTGACGCTGATTGGCGCGGCGGCTGCGCTTGACGAGCTGCATTGCAGCTGCCTGGTACCATTCCTGGTGCGGGAACTGTCCATGTCCTCGCTCTCGGACCTTGCATCCAGGTGGGGCCGGCAGCAAACCGAGGCTCCAAGCTTTGTGTGGCATGTTGTCTGTGTGTGGGCATCGTGCAGTGTGAGGGCACGCACGCATTAGTAAGGGTTGGTGTTCGTGCAGCATCGGTATTCGGTACGTATGGTGGCGGACTAGCTTGGATCACGCAGCCGACACGGCGGCCGTACTGCATACTGTGGAGGGCATATGGAGTGTCGGCGCTGTCTTTGACATGTGTATGCCACACGTGGGGCATACCCTGCGACGACTTGCACCCATGTCATGGTCACCGGACACCCACAGCCAAGTTTGTATTCTGTGCATATGGGTACCGTACTGGATGCTGACTGGGCAGTCAATCAGGTATGCATCGTGAACTGCGCTCGCTTGATGGTATGGGTCTTGTGGTATGCAACCTCCTCAGGTCTCCGTACTTCACGGCGCTGCTGGAGCTGCTGCGCGAGTTGTGCCGCCCCGCCACGCTGCACCTCCTGCAGTCGCCCTGCTGGGAGCTGGCGCAGGCGCTGCTGCTGGAGGAAGCCGGCTCCGGAACCACGGAGAGTGCAGCAGGCAGCAGCTCCAGGAGTGGCGCTGGGTCCTCGACATCGTTGCCTGCAGCAGCGCCTGCAGCGGCAGCAGCAGCGTTTGGAGGCAACAGGCCGGCACTGGAAGAGGTGCTGGCTAAATCGCTGCGGCCAGCCGCTGCACGCTACTTAGCAGTGCTGCAGGCAGAGGTGCCACCGCCGTCTCGCGCTGGTGCTTCCGGAGCTGCGGCGACTACAGTGAGCACCCGGGGTGCGGGAGCGGGCAGCGCCGCCAGCATCGCTGCTGCTGCTGCTGCTGGCATGGCAAAGTTCCCAGAGCTGCAGTCCAAAGGTGAGCGGCGAGCTTGCACCAGGTGCGTGGGGATGCTGTCCGTCATCACAACCCCACCGCACCGCGCGCAAGTGCGTGCCTGGCTGGTGCTGAGCTGTCCTGCACCGGGCCCAACAGCCGAAGGCACAGCAGCAATAGTCGATAGCCGCCAAGCCGGGGGTTGCGCCACGCGGAGCACCGCCTGGTGCGCCCTGGTGCCCAAGGCTGCTGCAATCTGCAGCTCCTGGACTTGCACCACCCTGCATCACTAGTAGGTCTGTATTGAGCTTAGCGCATTCTTTCCTGACGGAGGAGGGAGTTGCATGTGGTTGCATCACCGGTAGTTTACCTCCGCCTTGTGAACTGACCCATAGAGGCCTCCATGTGTAGTGCTCCGCTTACGATATTGCCTAGCATTTGTCCATCTGCCGTGTGCTGTCACGTGCACATGTGTGCTGACGGTCGTGTACCTATCCTGGCATGCCTGTCTGCCGTACCCTGGCGTGTGTCACCGCCGCTGCAGTGCAAGTCGCCGCTGACGCCGCCGCCAAGGAGGCTGAGGCCACCAGCCGCCTGTCGCGCATCATCATGCACATATGCGACTACCTCAAGGTGCGGCGCGCTAGGGGCGGCAGGGGGGGGCTGATGTTGAGTCCTTGGGAATGCCTACTGAATGAGTGATTGGTCGAGGTGTGGTTTAGCATGTGAGGTGCCGTTTGTGGTTAGGCCTGCAGGCTGAGGTGCGAGGAGGGGGGTGGAGGGGCAGGTGAGGGCCCAGCCGCGGTGATGCGCACTGCTCCTTCACTTGGCAGGGGCTGCTACACTCGGCAGGAGGATTATCACTCAGGCGCCCTGGGTGCCAGGGCTGCATCCTATGCTGCAGCCATGCAGCGAGCGAGGCGCATGACCATCCCGCACATATGCAATGTGACGCAACATGTCATACCGCAGCGCAGCGCCGTGCAACAAGTCAAACCACATGTTGTAGTGTGACATGTTGCACTGTGATGTGACGTGACGTGATGTGCCCAGGCCCACCCATTGCCTCCTGAGAAGCTCACACGCCGGGCAGCGCAGCAGAAGCAGCACAGCCAGCTGCTGGCTACCATAGCGGCGGCAGCAGCATCCGCCTCTGCGTCTGCCGCCGCGGGCCCCTCCACATCCCGGCATGCAGCGCTGCTGGCGGCGGCGCGGGACGGCAGCGCGTCCGCAGCCCCCTCAGGGCCCTGCACGCCTGCGTCGCTGTCTGAAGGTGAGCGCGACAGAAGAGTAACCCTTAGTCACCCACGAGGAGCTGCCTGCAGCGTGACACCCCGTCGCTGATCTGTGGCTGCATTTGCCTGCGGTCCCTCTCTTACTGTCAACCATGTGTGGCTTACGCGTGTGCTGTTGTGATGTGACCCCTTACCACCCGTGCCCGCCCTCCTCATCCGTGTTCTGCATGACGCCTGCTTGAAGCCTCCCTGGATGGTGTCTGTCCAAGCCAATCGCTGTCTTGCTGTACCATAGTAAGTTTGACGGCCTATCAGCTGATCCCGGTGTTTGCCACTGCGCAGCGCCTTCACCGTCCGCCGCTGCACCAACAGGCCCCGAGGGGCTGGCCGCCGCTGACGCGGCCGGAGGGGACTCCGGAGGAACGGCAGTGGGTGGCGAGCTATCTGCAGGTGCGAAACTGATACCTGGCAGTTTGGCTGCAGCGTGGGGTTCCCGGCGTTCACCACCATCACCATCACCACCCTGCAGGGCCCTGCCTCCCCGTCAGTGGATGCAGATCAGGCGCCAACATGCTGCCTACACCGTTCCACGTTCGTCGCAGTGTGTTGTGTCGTTTGTGAAACCCCTGAAGTGGAAGCAAGTGTGTTGGTGAGAGGGGCGGGAGCGGGAGCGGATGGCACATGTCCCAGACCCTTGACCATGCACATCGCTGATGGGGGCGTGGCGTGGCGTGCAAGGTGGACTCGTGATAGCCCAGCAGCAGCAGCAGCAGCAGCAGGCTACTGTCTGGCCTTCATGAGTGCGCCTGCCTGCCGCGCTGCTGTGTGGCGTGTGCGGTGTGGGTGTGGGTGTGCAGGCGCCAGCGCGGAGCAGCGGCACCAGGCGGCGGACGTGGCGCTGAAGGAGTATGAGAAGGTGATGAAGCCCCTCCAGGTGAGCACGGCTGGCAGCAAGCCCCGCATGCACTGGCGGCGGCATGACCACATGGCCAACGCTTGCAGCTGCAGCTGCACGATGTGCTTCAGCGGTTGTGTGGGCGGTGCCGTTGTGTTGAGCTGAGCGTCACTGCTGCGTCCACCTTCACTTGGCGCCACAGGTTGATTTCGTGGCGGGCATCAGTTCAGTCTACCACTACTCAAGTGCGGTCAACAATGAGCAGGTGGCACCCCGCACCAGGTGAGTGTGGTTATTGATTGACATGCGACAAGGCCGTGTTGAATGGCATGACGTGATTGGAGGTGTTGTCCGAGTGTTTGGACATTGGTGCGAACGTGGACACGGTAAGACGACTAAGTGTATTCTGGCACGCCTTGCCTTGTCAACCACTTGTGTGTACTGCTGTGTAATGAGCTGTAATTGCAACGGCAAGGGCAAGGGCAGTACAAGGGCAGGTACCAGGCTGTGCTGCCATTAGGGTCGCAGCGTGTGCCTGGCTGACCGTTTGCAGGGTGGCTGTCCGTTGATTCGGCAACTGATATGCTTGCAATGGTGTGCTTGCCCTGTACAGGACTATCCGTCTTGCCAAGGAGGTGGCTTCCCTGGACACAATGCTGCCGCTGCATCCCGGCTCAAGCGTGTTTGTGCGCGTGGATGAGGCCAAGACGCAGGTGGGTGGCTGGGTGCGCATGTAGAGGGTAGTGGAGCGGTGATGCGCACACGAGCCAGATCACCAGGCAGGCGTGAGATGGTGGGACAGTGGGACAGCACACCTGCTGCCAGCATGCCAGGTTGCACTCACAATGTGGCTGTAGCCTGTGTAGCGCAGGGCAGTCGCGTTCGCATGGAGGACAGAACACGCCACGATAGAGCTAGGTGACTTGATCGACAGCTGCTGGATTTACCATCGTCTCTGATGCGCACGCCGCTCAACTTCTGTGCTTGCCTACTCATCGTTGACTGCCCAAGTGGGCACCATGTGCTGCCCGCCTGCTGTACCGCGCTGCAGTGCTGGAAGGCGGTGATTGTGGGCCCGGAGGACACTCCCTACTCGGGCGGCATGTTTGTGTTTGACCTCTACTTCCCGCCACAGTACCCCGCCGTGCCACCACAGGCAAGTCGCTTCAGGCGGTACTTGTATGGCAGGCTAGGATGGAGTGAGATGGCGGGTGCGGCAGCCGGCTGAATCATCCCAAGCAAGTGACAGAGAGAGGCTCATGCAGCTCAAGTGTGACAGATCATCCAGCGATGCCACCTCGTGGCGCACTCATGTAGTCATGTGCGGCCATCTCCATACCGCCATCTGCACTGGGGAGTGGGGACCCGCTCGCAGCGCTCGCTGACAGTGCGCGCGACAACCGAGCAAACGGTCAAGTGCCGCTGCCATCATTAACGAGCGGCGGGCTCTTGGTTACCTCTCTGATTTAGATTGAGGATTTTTGAACATTAGGAGCTACCTCTGTGTGCGTGTATCTGTACCTGATAGCGGCTGACTTGGATGCACCGGGGTGGCGTGATGGGTGTTGTGTCGTGCAGGTCAACTTGCAGACAACGGGGGGTGGCTCGGTGCGGTTCAACCCCAACCTGTACAACTGCGGCAAGGTGCGTGACATGGCCTGTAGCAGCTCTGAGCTTGCCTCTGCTCTCCCTCATCCCTGCTTGCTTGCCCCATGCACATGTGGTGTATTGCTTGCCATTGCGGGTGATCCACAACCTGCATGCACTGTGTGTGCGTGTCTGTGCTGTGTGGCGTGCGCAGGTGTGTCTGTCGCTACTGGGCACCTGGCAGAGCCACAAGGGGGAGCAGTGGCAGCCGGACGTCTCAACAGCTTACCAGGTGGGTGAGGGCGTCCTCCGCTCAACTGCAGTGTATGTGAGGCAGGTAGCCTCGGCTCAACCCCGCGCAGTGCTGTTGCATCCACGTACTCATGACCCGTGATGCTCTTCACTCCCCTCCCTGTCTTGAGTCCTGGCCCCAGCCCTGAGTTGCATCTGACCGCCTCGACCTGGTCATGGCACAACCCTGCCTGCCTCACGCTTTGCTAATTGACAGCCAACGCCTTGCCGTCAGGCTTGTTGCTGCCTCTTCTTCATTCACCTCCTCATGCTGCTGCTGGTGCTGATGCTGCCCCACCATGACAATCACCATCACCGTCACTATATACCGCCAGGTGCTGTGGTCCATCCAGAGCCTCATCCTGGTGCCGGACCCCTACTTCAACGAACCCTCGTACGAGACCTCGTTCAACACAGAGGAGGGCAAGCGCCTCGCCAGGGCCTACAACGAGGTAGGCGGGAGGCGAGGCACGGTGGCGCACGCTGCACTGTGGCTGGTGCGGATGTGCGGATGTGTATGCAGCGCGCGAATCACCCTGGAAGGTGCCGCCATTCCTGCAGCGCGCCGCCAGTGCTGTGTGACTTGGCTGTGACGGCAAGAGCGCTAGCCATGCACCCACAAGTACATGCGTGTGTGCAGCAAAGCATGTACTTGTGGGTCACCACCTGGGGGTGGCGTGCAGATGGTCTTACTCCCCGCCAACACATGGTGTGATGTTGGTCGCATTGATTCGTGTTGCAGAAAATCCGCGAGGGCACTCTGCGGTACGCCATGATTGAGCAGCTGCGCCACCAGCCGCGTGAGTTTGGCGAGGTGGTGCGCCAGCACTTCCGCCTGCGCGGCAAGTACATCCTGGAAACCATTACCAAGTGAGTGGAGGTGCACTGGCATGGCGCATGATACAACGGTGCCAGGGCGTACAAGAGGGACCTCCCGACTCTTGGCTTAGATTTTCAGTGTTGGCGCTCCGTTGCTTGACTCGCGCATGCGAACGGTATGAGTCGTCACCTAGAGGGGAGTGTTGGCCTCGGCTAGAGACTCCAAGTGCAGAAAGCCTACCAGCTTTCAGGGGGACAGCGTTACGGTGTTCAGAATTTTGAATTTTGATTATTTGAAAAAGCAAAGCAGCTGTGAGACTGTCTCATGCGGCCATTGCGTCCTTGAAGCCATGACCTGAGCCATGACTCAAGGAGCGATTGGGCCGTCATGCATCAGCCTGATGGGCAGGGTGGTAGGTAGTGGAGAGGTGGGATCAATAAGATGGGCTGGTGCTGGGGAGGACAAGGGAAACGGAAGGGAGGGCGAAGGGAGAGGGCAGGGCATTGTTCCAAGTGGACTACCGGTACGTTGCAGGCAGCATAGCCAGCCTTGGCATGTGCCGATGGGTGTGTTGGGGGAAGATGGCCGACCATGGTGTGCTTGCGGTGGCTCAAGATGCTCTCACGCATGCCTATCACGTGCTCCGCCGTATTTCTTAACGTGGCGCTGCAGGTGGATTGCTGAGGCTGAGCAAAATAAGTCAACGCACCACCAGGCAGAGCTGACAAGAGGCAAGGCGCAGCTGCAGCCGCTGCTGGCGGCGCTGTAGGCCAGACCAGTAGGGCATGCGCCCAGCAGAAGCAGCAGGCCAGACCAGACCAGGCTAGGCTGGGCTCGCCAGGCCGCGTGCACGCGGGGCCGCGCCCTGCTGGCGGGAGCCTGACGGCGGAGAGCGGGGGCAGAGGCGGACTCGCTGCCGGCTGGCAGGAGGTGCCTGCCGTGGCTCGCCCAAGGCAGGACTTCACGTTGAGAGTGCTGCCCTGCCTGTAGGTGCCTGTGCCCAGCCGTGACTCCAGGGGCACCGTCAGGGCTGAGGGCTGCTGCTGTCACACCACAGCTGCCAGCAAGGATCGTTGCTGGCACCAGCAGCCCACAAATCATAGGAGATCCACCTGGGGCTTCGGCTGCAGCTTTGCTGTGCATGGCAGTGCCTCAGCCTTGGTATTACCTTGACTGGGCAACGCCATCAACCCTCCGGGCCGGCTACGGAGTCATAGGGACACATGTTTTGTCATGGGTTTGGTGCGGCTGCAGGTTCCACAGCATCCTGCAGGGTGGCGCAATCAGGGTAGACATCGGAATTGCCTGGCGAGGGCGTAGGGCAGGAGAGATATCAGTGTATTTTGTTGGTGGTCTGCTTATGCGCAGCGCAATATCGTTTCACGCCACAGGGCTGTCAGTGTGCGCAACGCGGGTATACCTGCTGGGGCCTGGCGATGACTCTGCTCTCGTGGTTTTGGTGGTTGGATTTAGTGTGGAACTGCAAGCAATCTGCCCAAAATCAAGTCCAGGCAACACCGAGATATGCCGATTTGGGGGAGGCGGCAGCTCGCACAGGTTATACCGTGTGCGGGCTGGCGCCGACGCTGGCATTCACACGCTAGTAGCTGGGTGGGTGCGTCAGTACTGTCTGCCCCTGCTGCACGCATTTTTTTCATGAGTTGGGGGATTGTGGGCAGCAGGCGACTTAGACCTGTACACTCCGCTGTTGACGCTTGCGAGTGCAGCATCAGACTGTCGCCTATGCCTATATGCGCTCAACCCTAAGCCGTTGTGCTGCGAGTGCCCAGAGGTCCAGAACCTCATTCCGCCCGTTCTGAACGGCGTCCGCCACAACATGGTGTGCGCGTGGTGCGGTTGAGCGCAATACGGTGCCGCCCTGCGGTGGCCGCTCCTGGTCCACACGCCACATGCGCATGCGCGTGTCGTAGCAGTGCCAGCGCATGCACTGCCGTACGCGCCTGCGCTGCGGCTGCTGTGTACAACTAACGGCTGCAGTCCTCTTACGGCTGTGGTGTTGATTGATTGACTTTACATCACATGGCCGATCAGGCCATTCGTGGCGCTGTGTCTCACTCCGGCCAGTCCGGCCTCGGCCCCATCCTGAACAGTCCTGGCAGTCGACCAGGTGAAGGGGAGTGATCCGCCCTCAGAAGTGGCAGCCAGTGCCGCCAGCGCTCCCGGCGCTCATAGCTGACCCCTACCACCGCTGGAGAGCGGCTGTGTCACGCTCCCCACGGCCATGTGGGTACGTAGCCATGTGGGTACGTCTCCATCGCGCAGGTGAGGTCCTGTCGCGTGACTGTACAGACATCCCCCACGGCCTGACCGCGCCTCAGTGACGCCCGCGCGTCACAAGCAAGTCACGACGCCGTGGGTTACGTGATGGGTCGTTGACTCAACTGACTCAACTGACATGTGCAGAGGCCAAACATTAGCAGTGCCGCGCAGCAGCTGCCGTCTGCGGCCACAGCACGCAGCACGCTCAGTGCATCCGCAGCGCCTGCGCCTGCGCCCACCACTAACCCCTGCGCTGCTGCTGGGGCACGCCCGGCGCGCCGCTGGCGCACTACACCCTGCAGGACAAGCTGGATTCACACAGCGGCATCAGCAGCAGCCAGCAGCACGCCGATTGCCTATGCAGCGTGTTCGTCCATGCATATGGTGATATGGCCTTGTGGACGCGCTTGCGCCTCCGCACGCATGCACACACTGGAAGCCAGCCAACTGCAGAGCAGCTGCATCATCTACACGCAACACAAACTTGCATTCATATATGTACCACATGCGTGTGGCAGGCAGCCTGAGCGCATGACCGCATGGTTGTACAGTCCTGGGTGCGCGGCAGCAACCCTCATCACCCACCTGACTTGACCTCAAAATCTGAAGCTCAGAGTTCTCGCTCCCAGCATCATCATCAGGTTAACCACAAGCAGCACACGTCACTCCAGGAGGCGTGAGGCTGGTCAGCGGCAACAGCGGTGGCGTATGTTGTGCGTGTAGGCTCGGTTTGTCCATCAGCGCATTTATTTCCGGGCGGCCGCACGTACCGGTGAAAGCAGTTTGGTCTGGCTTTGTGGGCAGCGCTGGTCCACAGACCACGACGTCGCCAGGAATACAGCTCGCTTGTCAGCAATATGCTGGCATCATCCGTGACGTCACTGGTGGCCAGCGAGCTGCTGTCTAGCAGACTTTGCTGCACAGTGCAAGGGCATTTTGATGCGATGAGGAGTGCCTGAAACCTTGGTAAATTGCGTCAAGATATGTGTGTCAAACATCGTCCTGCAGCAGGCTGTGTTGTGAGGGTCTGAGCACGTGGAGGGTCACAAGCGTGAACTCCAGGTTCTTGTCCTGCAAGTGATACTTGTGGGGCATCAATAAGCCTGAAAGAGCGAAGTCTGCCCCTTTTGCTTGTTTGTTCAGTGCTGCGCCAGGCGACACAGGGAGCACACAAGTGCAGGCATAAGGAGTCCTGGTTCCTGCTGGTATCGCTTGGCCAGTTGATATTCCGCGTCTTTCGTTCATTTTATGGCTGAATGAACCTCTGATGGTGCTGCCTCTGAGCCCCGTGTGTGCGTCTGGTTGCTTTGTATCTTCGTACACCACCACGACGCAGAAATGAGAGCATGCTGCGGTCTTAATGCGGTCAACGCTCCAGCAGCTCTGCCGTGTTCATGTATATCCCTCAGGATGGCCTTGTCCAGCTTCCCGCTGCGGGCTGCGGGCATCTTGTGCTGAGGCCAAAACGAAGGCCAAGAAGCACCGGACCAAGCCTGTCCTACCTATCATAGCAGCTGCAACTTCAACGCTAGAGCTTTCTAATGAACGCCTTGAAACCCTTCGCGATTGCTCCGTGACGGAAGGAGCAGCGCTTTATATCCGCTTGAAGGGTAGTGAAACGGAAAGGGCTCAGGAAGCCCAGCTCAGCACAGTTGTTCCAAGGCTGCTTCTGGATCATCCCGGACACACCAGTCGTGGCGCGATTGGCATTTTGGGCGACTGCGTTGGCGGTTGATCAGTACCAGGCGGTTGGCTACTAGCGCTCCAGTGATGTTAAGTGTGAGCCGCGGGATGCCTCTATAAAGGAGGGCAAGACTTCTCAAAGGGCTCATATCCAAGTTTTCGCTGTGTCCAACGCAACCTTTCTCCTCACTGTCCTCAGAGCGTAGAAAGAACAACGATGGGCGCGCCTGTTTGCGACGGTGCTGACGGTGTGTGTCGGCCAAACCGCCAGCCCAGCTCAGAGGTTTCAATAAGCACAACGGAAGATAGCACTGCCAGCGTCAGCTGTTTGTCGTTTCTGGGGCGAAGGCTGCGCGCCAAGAAGCAGGCAGGGCGGCAGGCATCCGCGCCGTCGCTCTCGGAGTATCAGCCATCCAGCCCAACATACGAAGAACGACTGGAGCGCCGCGACATGGACCTGGGGATGCACTATGTGCAGCCATACATGTTCATGCCCTTTCCAATATGGTGCTGAATTATTCGCTAGACACACCCACTGCTTTCCTCAGACTGACTGGGCGCACAAGAGCACCTGATTTGGACTCGACAACCACCAGGTGCTCGACGCACACAAATGTATGAACAATTTTATGGAGCAGAGTCCCAGATACGTGTATCTCTCACTGCTGCCTATCCCCAGTTTCCTGTGGCTCTGCGCATCTGACACCAACAGCCTGGTCCCCGCGGCGCCCGCAGCACCGGGCACTTGCCCTGCAGAGGTGTTGCTTGTAACAACCCTTGAACCTTCATCCGAACACCATCAATGGCAGTTGTTTAATGGACTGTGGGCATCGTCTGCCACCCACTGCTGCGGATGTTGTAACGGGTCCGATTGTGAACACCACAAGCACCTCGCGCGTCGTTGCCTCCGCATGCACCTATTCGTTACCTGTATATTATGCTCGTTTGCTGCGTGCCTACATTGAACCTTGGGAACCGTCTGAGCGCAGAGCTCTCACCCTGCCCGCAACCCTGCTTTTGCGTCTTTGGCTTCTATGCGAATACCCGGTACATAAACACACATAGCGTTTTTTAGACTTTGTGTTTTAACCGGCACACAGAAACGTCTGTCTTGGTTACATGACAACTGCACAACTCAGTGCAGTGCTGCTGCATGATGCGCCATATCGTTGTGCAGCCGTGAGGGGCATGCATGCCTGAGCGTGCGCTGAACCGCTCACTGCTCAAGCCTCTCCTGAACGTGGTCCCATCGTCTCGTAGAGTGCAGTGTAAGAACTTGGAAGGAGCTTGTTTTGGTTCCACTCACACATGCATGGTTGCGTCGCTCCTAAACCCTGAACCTTGCATACTAGAGAACAGTCGCACTTTCTGGAGTCCCTGACTGCTTCCGTGCAAGCTGCACTGCTGGCCCAAATGTAACTCTCGATATCGCTCCCAGTGTCAGAACCAGTGCGCCTGCTCCGGGACCCAACTGTGGCCATATTCACTTGCCAGCAGGCGGGCTTGGTGCAAATCACACAGTGATACGTGCCGGCAGCGGGCACCTCATTCCCTGCCGCCTAAACACCGCCTACACACACACACACACACACACACACACACACACACACACACACACACACACACACACACACAC
>BDDA01001506.1:0-18517 GCA_001662385.1 Chlamydomonas asymmetrica | reverse complement strand
GTGGTCATGCGCAGCGCCTGCCATAAGGCTGCTCTGGGTCCAACCGGAGCGGCCTGCCACAGGCGGCGGTCGTCCGCCACAATAACGGCGGGCGTCAACGCAGTGCAGGAGAATTCTCACTACCGTACATGACAGCTTCCAAGAAACTGAACTGAGTTTGAGTACGCCTCTGTATAGGATTTTGTGTCGATGCTCAGACTGTACGTCGGAGGCAAGCAAGGGCCTGTGGGACGAGGGAGTAGTGGAGACGGTTGGCAGCGTTGCCGGGCACGTGAATGGCGCGTGCAAGCCTCCATTTCGGGTCAAAAGCGGGCAAGTTGCAGGACACGCACCCTCCGCATTTTGTATCGCAGTGCGCTAATGCATTTCGCGTTAAGTGGCCGGCTTTCTTTCACAGTGAGAGAGAAAGATGGTCTTTGATGACAGCGCTGGGGCCAAGCAGCGCGCCACGCCACGTGTGTCAACAGTTGACTGCATGATGCTTTCAGGCCAGTGCTACCAAGTGCACGGCTCAGAATGTAAGCCACATCACAGTCCTACATTCCCAAGGCAGAAGTCACGTTGCCAATTACGTTGCCCTTCCCCTTGAGTGTCAACGGCAGGGGTCTGCCGGCTGGTCGGTGTTGGACTTCGGGAGACACCAAGCGCTGCCGCTGCTTTGGCACGTGTTGACGTGCACACTGCCTAATCATCACTGCCTCTCATTCCACATGCGCCAGGTTAGCGAGCTTGCTTCAGGGGGGGCAAAGTTGATGGACATGTATGGCCATACACGTGTACTGATATGTACCTGAACTGCACGCGACCACTGAAAAGCTCAGGCCGCTGGCTTATGGTCATGCAGGCGTTGCAGGGCTGCTGGTACCGCTGCTCGCATGCTGCACCAACATGGCTCACGCCAATGCCGCCTGCTGTTCAATTCGACTGCAATGCACTTCAGCCAGTGCAGCCCAAGCAAACCATGTTGCATTGCGTTCGCTGAATCGCTTAAAACTGGATTTTGTTGTCAAGGCTGAGCGAGCAACTGTGTGTAAGATGGGAAGGTGGCAACACCAGAGCACAACTGTGTGTGCTCTGCCCATGTGCAAATCGCCCTGGGAGACAGCAACTGTGTCATCGCGCCCCCCCAAGACCAACGCCCCAGCCAGGCAATAGGACGTTGCACCGCGCACCACCGATCTTCCAGCAGGACTCATCAACATATATCATGGCATCGTTAGCTTGCTCACACGCGTGCTTCACAACTCAGAGCACACATGACATATTGCACCGGCACCATGGGGGCTGCAGAACCCGTGTGAGCGGCTGCTGACGTAGCTGAGGTGTATGCGCAAGTGAGGCAGTTTGTGCTGACAGCACCCTGCGTGCACAGGCACACAGGGCTCCACGTGTTTTGATCGTGTCACCCAAAGCATGCAGCTTACTCTGATGTTCGCCACCACCCTGACACCAGTGCCCTTGAAACTACCTGGCAGGCTACAGGCAGGCTGTGGCTGTGCCGTTCCGTGCTTGCCCTTGCTGTTGTAAACCCTGTCGTAAACTCCCCTGCTTTGGGGCAGGGGTTGGAACCCGCACAGACATCAAGGCGCCGCCACGGAACCGCGAAGAGGCTTTGCACATATTGGATGTACATGGTGAGGAGCTGGGGGCTGGATGGAGAATGGCAAGTATAGCTGCCATTGAGGCCGTTCGAGCCCTGTTGACTCGATGCACAGCCCACAGAAAAACGAGCGTGTGACGACCATCGACCTTCCTGACTGTGCCCTCACGCCTGGACTGTCAAGAGGTCAAATAGATTCACAAACGGGTAGGACTATAAGAAACCTAGGCCGGAGCTGGTGCAGCTGTGGTCAAGCTTTGTCCAGGAAGCGGGTTCGCCATTGTAAACTTGCCTCAGCAGGCGCCGGGGAGGTTGCACGGTGACAGACTACTGTATATGTATGCTCTCCCAAGCATCTCACAATCCAAATGCATGCATGCCAGTTCTTTATGCCATTTGCAGGGCCTTCTAGGGTTGCTTGCTCCCAGCACGACTGCGTTGAATTCGGTTGCCAGCAGTCATGAACAGTCCGCCAGCATAGCTAGGTTGCAAGCCTGTATCTGCTCACGCATGAGTCACATATGTCAAAACATGTTTGGCCGTCCACTCACCCCGCACGTTTGCCCGCATATTAATTGTTACCGTTGTTGATAGACCCAGTCGTAGACCCCGTTCATGCAATGCTGCACTCGCCAGAATACAACACAGGCTTCGCTGAACTCAGAGTTACCAGCGTTTGTTGCCAGGTGCCTATGTGCGGCAAGCAACAAGCAAGCTCCTTCACCGAACGAGAGCAGCGGACAGCAGGAGCGGGGATGTAATTTGCGTGTGCTAGCCCATGCTTCGAGCACGTCAAAAAGAAGAGATGCTCGCATACGGCGTCAGTGAAGCATCGCCCAGCAACGGGGCGCAAACGCGGGAGACCTCAGCTGCTCGTTCGCAGCGCAGATGTACGCTGTCTCAGCTGGTGGACCTTGTGACGACTCTTGCACCAGAACTGCTGGACGTATGCAGCAGTCGCATAGAGCTAATGATGCTGACGCATAAACTGGTGAGCGGATGGAGCCACGTCCAAGTTTTGAGGGGACAGTCACGCCTGTGGGGTGGAGTGAATGGTAGGCAGCAACTGTGGGGACCCTGAACATACTTGGGCCAACATGCTGCCGAGAAGGCGTTGCCTGCCAGAGAGGTGTACTCCCTGGGTATCCAAATACACAAGGGGTATTGGTTTGTCGTTCGCCCGCGTGAAGTGCCGTGGGAACTTTACTGTACCCTCGTCACGCCAAAACAGTTTTTTTCAGGGGTGTGTGGCATCCCACTGCTGTTTCAACTGGTACCGTAGAATTCCCATCCTCCTCCTTGTCTGCAAGCAGCCCGCTCGTCCAGAAACGCAGACGTCATGCGTTCCCTGTCCATGTGTTTGCCAGGATGAAGCGCTGGACGCCTACCAAGGGCCCGTGCATCCAAACTTGGAGACCGTGCAGATGGTACAATTGCATCAGGCTGCGCATGCGATAGGCGCCAACCCGGGCCTGGTGGTAAGGCTACGGCGCAACGCTGACGGCCTGGCATCGCTGCTCCAAGCCGTGCATGAGGCACGCGTAAAGTTGATGCTGCCACCTGACAATACCACTCCAGAACTCCTAGCAGCAGGCTTGGAACAGTGTCACAATGCCCTGGCGAGCCTTCTTGCTAATCCCAGAGACTCCCACTCCCAGGCCGGCACATCAGGAGCAAGTGACTCGTTCGCTGCACTGGGCAATGGCAGCCACCACTACCAAAGCCCATCCACCAGCTCCGACAACTTCGGTTATACGTCTACCCGATGCAGCAGCTCGCTTGTGCATTTTCCCTGGCGTCATCAACCTCGCTCTGTTCAAGGACTGACTGCGTCCGACCGTGCTGCTGATGAGGCCGAGCCGCGCCCCAAAAGCAGCCTGCTCCGTGGAGCTCACAGCCTGGACAAACTGCACAGCGCGCCCATTTCACTGCACGTACCACCGACCTGTACTGCACAACGTGCAGAAACCCTTCATGGGACTGGGAGCAACCGCGGCAAGCGCAGCCTCCACAGCACAAACAGTTCTATACACAGAAGGTGAGCATATTTCCTCACCTGGTGGTGTCGAGGTTTCAATGCTTATTTGAGCGGCTGAAGCACATGACGTCAAGCTCCACACTTTATTTTGTCATCGCCAAAGGGTCTTGTGAGCTTGAAACCATTGATATGCTGTCGCACACATGCGCAGGGTCCTGGAGAGGAACGAGCGGCTGCTAAGTGAGCAGCTCCTTACAAAGCCCGGGGACCCCACCACTGCAGTGAAGGTGCAGGTGCGTTAAAGTGTATCAAGTGCGTGGCGGAGGTATCACAGGCGCCCTTCAGGTCATCTGTGATTACAACTGCAACAGCGTGAACGATGGGCCTTGGGAGAGGATGCTCCCACGGCCAGCATGCATGTGGCTTTTGTGAGAATCCACTCTTGGGAAGTGCGGAAGCAATCGGCCGCGGCAAGCGTGAACGCAGGCCTGAGAGCCGGGCCGGATGCCTGCCTCAAACGGTCTGTGCAGCTGTGCATGGCCCGAACTCTCAACAAGCAGTTGCCAAAGTGTTGCACATCCCATAGTCACAGGCGTCCTACAGTGCAGCACACCCCGCCTCACGGTGCACTGATTCCTGACAGCCCTCGCAGCATCACTGCCCGCCTCACACACAGGTTCCTACCAGTGCCCTCACATTACCAGTCGGGTGACATGATAGTTGTAGCGTCCGCTAACAATCTGTGTACTGCCTGTATTGCCTGTACTGCAGGCCCGTGCGCGCTCGCTCACGTCCGGTCAGCACCGCCTGCGGGACCTCTCCCCGGAGCAGCTGCAGGCGCTGCTGGCAACCGTCTCGGTCACCGCCAGCGCGTCCGGTCTTTACCACGCAGACAGCACGCGCGCGCCTGCCGCTGTCGCGCCCGCGCCAGCGACGCCCCCCTCCACCTCTGCACTGCTGGCGCCGTTTTCCATCGCCGAAGGCGGCAGCACCTCCGGGGCCGCTCGTAGCGCAGGACCCACACCGGAGAAGGACGGTGCTATGTCAAACAAGCTCGCCCTCGGCTTGAATATCAGCATACCGGCCCTTGGGAGGAAGCTCAGGCAGCGGCTAGGGGGTGCAGCTTCAACCACAACAAGCCCCACGACGAATGCCGCCCCCGGGCCATACGCGCAGCCAACGTCCTCGGCGACGGCTGCACAGCACAAGAACGAGGCGCGGGGATCTGTAACCGGGTCCGCGCTGCTGGACACGACCAGCAGCGGCGGGAATGCCTCGGGCGGCGCCTCGCTGCTCGGTTCGCGCGCCAGCCGCTGCAGCGCTCCGCATGAGAAGGGACCTGAAGGTCGCGCGAAGGCGAAGGACGGCGCCCGTGCAGGGGACACCCCGGGTGTCGGCGGCGGCATCGCGGGGGTGCGGAGCAGCCGCAGCACTGTGCTTCTGGGCTCGCTGCCGTGGTTGTCGGACGCCGAGCGGCGGCGGCTGGCATCCGTCACTGCCACCGGCGCTGACGATCGCATCCACCCACGCTCCGAAACCGCCGCAGTAGCTGGGGCAGCGGCGTTGTTCCACGCACGGCCTGCCGCCCCGCAAAACAGCCCGGCGGCGGCAGCGGCTGCTCCTGCCAGCAGTAGCAGTGCCAGCAACCACGCACGGCTGAGCGCGGCCAGCGGCGGCGTGGCGATGGCGAAAGCCACCGGCCAAGCCATCCGGGCGTTCTTCCGAAGGAGCATGGAAAGCAACGCCAGCGCCCGCAGCAGCCCTGAGGGCGCTGAGGCAGGCAGTGATGATGGCAGGATTAGCAGGAACACCCCGGTCGTGCCTGCCACGCGTGCCCGGCGTCAGTCCATGGTCGAGCAAGTGGCCGCTCGCCGAAGAGCCTTCAGCGCTACAAGCGCCGCCATAGCCAGCGGCAGCGCAGCTGCAGGTGGAGCGGCAGGCAGCACCACGTGCCCGCCCACCACCATATCTGCAGCGGCTGCAGCGGCGGCCATGCGCAATAGTGGCGCTTCGTGTCTTGAGGATTCACGGCACGATGGTGAGGCGGAGGCACTTGCAACACAGCTGTTGGACCGCAGCAATGCGGGGTGCAACCCTGCGCAGCTGCACCTTCAGCCGGCGTCTGCCATGCTGGCGCTGCATGGCGCGACCGAGAAGAGGCACGTGCAACGCAGCTCCGAAACCACGACAACCGCGTTTGACACCCTGCCACCGGCCTCCGATGAGGGCTGCACCCCATTAGCTGCATGGGATGCGATTGCATCTACATCATCCAGGGAGGCAGATGGAATCCACCTCAGCACAGCAGCGATGGCGACCGTGCAAGCGCCCGCTGCAGCCGATGCCGATCCTGCCGGCCTGGCCGTGCGTGCCCCATCCGGCGTGCAGCGCCATGTAATGCTAGGCGGGCCGCATCAGCGTGTGCCTGCAGGCACGGATGCAGTGGACACGTACCGCTCACTGCACCACTCGCACACGGCCACCCGCCATTGCAGCCTGGAGAGCCGGCTGGGAGAGGCGCAGCCGGAAATAACGGCTGTGTGTGACATAGCGTCTGCTGGCTTCAAGCAGTGCAGCACACACCAGGTGGGCACAGGGCGTGGCGATGACGAGGACGCCGATGTGCGGCAGAGAGCTGCAGTGGGCGGTGGCGGCGACAGCAGCGGCGGCGTACGCGCTCTGCGCCTGCCGTCCTCGCCCCCTGCCCTACTGGCAATGCCCGCATCGCACGCTGCGGGCGACGGAGGAGGCGTCAGCGTTGGTGCATCGCCGTCTGCCGCGCCCGCACCAGCGTCAGCATCAGCGGCATGCGGGCCATCTGCTGGCGGTCGCCACGGACCGTTAGGCCAGCAGTGCGGAACGAGCGGGAAACACAGCAGGCAATCTCCACAGGGCCGGCAGCTGGCCACATCAGCAGATCTTGTGGAGGAGGCCGGGACGGGTGGTCAGCCGCCAGCGTGCACGGACCGGTGCGCAATTATGTAAGGCAGAGCCGGTTGCCCATACTCATTGGTTTGCTTGCCGCGGCACGCCGCATGAGCTGCATTTCGGATGCGTGCGCATGCGATTATCATGGACGGAATCCACATATGCCTGTCTAAAGTCCTGAAGGTCCTGCAGTGGGGTGTGGCAAGCAGGTCACACGTGCAAGCATGATACATGCACCGCAGGTGCACTCCGATGGTTCCTGTTCCGGTACTTATTGCTGCTGCGTTGCTTATGCAGCGTTCATGCCTGCCGGAGCCCAACACTGCATGCTTTGGATGCTCTTGAGGGATGCCAGTTTGGGATATTGCATGCGGAGCTTGCATGCAGACTGCATGGATTGAATGCGTGGCATGCGAATATGCGATGGGCATACGGCCATACGCAATTGTTTTGCACGGAGCACTCCAACACCGCATGTGCTGCTTGGCCTATGAATGACAACCCGTTACTGGTACCCCGCTACAGCAAAGATTGCGGTAAACATGAGTATTCAGGTAAACATGAGTATTCAGGTAAACATGAGTATTCAGGTAAACATGAGTATTCAGGCTTTTGTCCTCAACGGATCTCGCCTGGTGGGACAGTCTCCCTACCCTAGCCGCCGTGCATCCCTCGTAGCATACGGTATCCCGATAAAGCAACCTGGTCATGTTTAGAGCGCCTTACGCTAGGTTGTGCAGTGAGAACACGCAAGCGTGGCGGCCATGAATGAGGAGGGTCATGATGAAATATATGTGGTACCGCTGATCGATTGAAGCTTGCCATGCGACCCTGAAGCAACGGTGAATGCATGTACCCGTCAGTAGGATCGTTTGCCGAATGACTGAAGCCTCGGCGTTGCAATGCCGGAAGTGACAATCCTTCCTTGGAGCCTTCGCTCGGCGTGGCTAAGGTTGTAGACCGGCTACCGATCTACCTTACCGCAGTGTATGTATCCGTTGGCCTGTTGGGGCTTGGCCTGTGGCAAGCAAGCGCCCCAAACTCTGTTTGCACACGCTAGGGGTGCAAGTCTCTTGCTATCAGAACACGTTGATTCCAACTAGGATCAGGCGATTCACGTGCACACCTGGTGTAGGTTGCGCAGATGACGGGGTTAGGTCCGTCGTGTTTTACACTGTGTCTCATGCACTTAATTGCTTGGATGATGCCAAGGCATGCATGGTTGGGGCCGCGGGGCAGCTTTTTGCCTTGCGGCTTGGGGGCGTAGACGCTTGTGGGGGGGTCATACCTTGTGGGAAGCAGCATTAGCTTCGCGCTGCATGGTACACGATATTGCGCAACGCACATACGACCTATGGTGCCACCGCACGGTGGCAGGCATAGTTCCTAACCGAGTGGCGGCCCGATGGCACCCAATCAATCACGCATGCACCCAATCAATCACGCATGCACCCAATCAATCACGCATGCACCAAATCAATCACGCATGCACCAAATCAATCACGCATGCACCCGGCCTGGCTAATTCGTAACATGAGCCTCGGATCCTCAGAGGTGAGCGTCCATCGCAACCAACACCCGAAGAGCTTCGTTCCATGCCATGCCATGCCACGCAAGCGCCTGCCCGCTGCCACAGTTGGGTTGCACCTTTGTGCCAGTTTTGCTTGCGCGTGTGCAGCCCATGCAGCTGCCGTAGCTGCCTAGACAGGATCGTTTGATGAGGTAGGATGCTGCATGCCACCTGCAGGGTGGGAGGCCGGCGGAATGCTGTGCAACAACAGTACGTGCCCGGGGCACATCATTGTAGAGTCTCCGACCCCAAATCAGGCAATTCAACTGTCATTGCTCCCCAACTCCTGCTTGTGTGGACTCGGTTTTGGCCTGAGATCAATGCTCAGATGTTTCTTAACTCCGCTGCGAATCCGGGTAAGGCCATGCTGCTTTGTCGTGCACTGGCTGTGCTCTGTGCACGAGCACACCCATTTCCCTGCTTGGGAAGATAAAGCAGCTGGGCCCAATACCAGCTAGCATCGCTCGTAGTACTGCGTCGCCCCCACCGTTTTCCGTCTGGACTACCTTATGCAGAGTGTGATAGTCCGATGGCGCATCCCATCGTATCACAGCATGCTGCTGCGCGCTTTGGCTACGTATTGTGCATGCTCAATTCAACCGCATTGGAGGGCGCACCCCTGCTCGCTTGCTTTATCATCCCTAAACGCATGCGTCCGGGCGACCCGGTCTCCCTAATGCACGTTTGCCTGGTGGTGACGCTGCATTCCTGCGCGCATGCACTGACCAGCCGTGCTTGTAAGCAGGAAAGGTACAACCAAATGCCATCGATGCGCTTCCATTCCAATCCATCCACGTCCCTGCATGCATGCCAGTTGCGTGCTTGCCTCTGATCGATTACACCATTGACACATGTGGACACAGGGTCAACTGCCTGTGACTTTTGCTCTCTGCTCTTACTCGACGTCATGCCATATGGCCAGTTGTGGAAGGGCCGGGCCATAGCACCGTTGACAGGAGGTCTGCTCCACTGCCCCTGGCCCGGTCCAGGCTCGTTCCGTCATGCACCCTCCTTCAGAGATGACCCCAGCCAGGCTCTTCTGTCGCTTGCCCTGCGTGCGTCGTCGAAACGCATAGCTATCGTGTGCGTGCATCTTGATGTCCCTGCCGTAGGATGCCTCATGCATGAGTGCCATCGTATGCACAGTATGCCATTGTGCGCATGATACAGGTATGCCATTGCGTGCATGATATGCCATTGCGTGCATGCGGCGCCTAGTTGGTGTCGTTGTTTGAACCACACAGCCCGATGCGTGGGTGCCCGGCTTGCGTGTCAGCCGCAAAACGACCAGTGTGCCTGTTGCATGGTGACGCCACCACCCACATCGTTTACTGCTACACATCCCCTGGCCCTGCCCTGCCAAGCATTACCTGCTGATTCCATCGTGCAGGATCGTTCATGGTGCTGCAAATCCTCGTCCACTTGGTTTCTTGTCAATGACCTGGAGCAACCTCGGCACATCTCTTGTATGCGCTATCCATGCATCATCGATATGGGCAGGATCAGCAGGATTGCGTGAGTGCCTTGCCGTTAACGCACCCGCCCGACCCGTCACGCTGGTTTCGTATGAAATCTTAATTGCCCACGATTGCTGTTTCAAGTGCTGCAGGCCTGATGGCCACCATCATCCGACCACTTTTTTCCACTGCAGGTGGGGTTGCTGTGCGACACGACGCTAGCGCCTGCTCGCTTTGCCTCATCACCGCTCCATCTTTTCATCAAACGGCCTGCGTGGCAGTGTAGACACACAGAGGCGCACACGCTGCAGAAACCACTTCCAACCATTCTATCCGCATGCGCCTGCCGAGGCCACCGGATGATAATAACTAATAAGCCAATAATTCATCACAAGTACCAAATACTGCGGCATTCACGGATGTGCTCGGATTGTTAATGTGTTAGTACCGCTTGCGGTCAGGCTCTTTTAGGTTACTACCCAGATGCTTGGATTTGGGTTGCGGTCCTGGGGAATGCACGGGTCTGGGAATGTTGGAATCGGCGGCATGAATCGTCTTAAATTTACCGGTATTGAACTCACATGTGAACTTTATGAGAGGGCTCTCTTGTTCACCTCCTGCTTTATATCTGTGGGAATATCGTTTTGGTCCCGCACGCCCTGCTCGTCATGGAATCGTTGAGCACGCGTTAGCTTCAATCGGTGACACATTTTGGAAGTGCCTGTTTCACCTGATACGAGTGCTGCGGCCGGGGCTCAGCGGCGGCAGTGCAGCAGTGGCCGTAGTTTAGGCCCCGCCCTTTGCTCCCTCGTATGCATGCATGCAGCATGCATGCTGTCATTTACAAGCCTTCGATGCCGATGTTTGCCGGGTGGTTGGCTGACTCTACATCACTTGGCCTATCAGGCCATTCATGGATGGCGTTAGTGCACCGCGTTTGCCGCGGTGTGCCCCATTCACGTTGCAATACAGTAGCCAGTATTTGTACCACCGGGCCCTCCCATCGCCTTGGCTGTGTCCTGACTGCGTCCCTTGCGGACCCAGCATGTCAGCCAGTGCTATCAGCGCCGAGGATGGTGTTGTACACGTGACGCTGCGTGCAAGGCGGTTGGCGGCTGTCGCCTACGCTCCCATTCCGGGTCTCTGGGAACCGCGATCAAACTCGCATCGCTCGCTGTCTCGCTTCGCCTAGGCAACAAGGCATGCTGTTAATAGTGTGTGGCAAGGTGCGTGTCTCAAGTGGTCTGGCACTGCTAGCTCAGCTGCCTTACCGGTACATTCCAGCATAACGGCCTTGCAGAAGCACCACCAACTGGCATGTACGCTCAACCCCAAGGCATAGGCCTGCTATGGATTTTGCCTGCCAACTACGGTATGTGGCGGTGTTGCCGTCTGCAGTGAATGCAGTGCTTACATGTGCCGGCAAAACGCTATGACTGCCAATCCACCCACGGCCTTGTAAACTGTAATTCAGGTCATTTTGGACCGACGGCGGTTCCGCATGCGCACTACCTGCCCAACCAGCACTATGGCTGGTGAGGTGACGTGCCGCCATGGCTGCTGCTGAATTGAAGGCCGCCAAGGCAACTCACAGACAGCACAGCATGCAGTGGCACTGACACGCCCTCGTGCAGCGAACCCAGCCGCCATGGCGGCATTAGCCTGCATGCATTGCTCCATCACGCAATCACACACCCTTAACTTGGCGGGAAGGTTAATACTGGCAGGTGTTACAGTGACCGCTCCGCACATCCATGCATAGCCTGACTGGCCAGCGCAAGTGTGTGCAGTCAATTCTTCAGTGAGCGTTCAACATCCCCGACGTAGTACAGACTGTACAGTCCTACAGTGCGTCATACAGTGCCACATGCATGACAGCTGAGAAGCACCAGGCCGCAGAAGCGCAGCTCTCCTACCACAAGGCACATACATCCAACAGCAAGGGTCTCCACTGAGCCTCCATTGTCCCCTTCAGGGCGGACCCACCAGTACAATCCATTGACAGATGCCCACCAGCAGAAGGCAACGCTATGCTGGGTGGGTGTACCGCAGTTGGCACTAGCCTAATTAAAAACATTGGTATCGGTATCGCCGCATCAGCGATAAGCGGTTCAGCCTGCACAGCCGCATGCGGGAGGGCACCGCAGCATGCATGCACGCGGCTGATAAGCGTTGGCAGCCGGCAGCAATGTGCATTAGGCAAGCGCAAAACATGTACCGATAACGCTGCTAGCGAGGCCAGTCCATTGTAGGCTGCGATCCTATGGCAAGCTGCACCACACCACGGCAAAACATAACATGAGAACAGCAACCGGTACAACAGAAGGTACCGCAAGCTGACACGCACGCGCACACGTTAGGCTCACACAGACTCACACACACACATACGCGAGGCTCCAAGACGGCCCCGGTGTTTATGTCGCATGCGCGGTACAGTACTCCACGCCACAGCGACATCAGCCGTGCAGTCTAACCGTGCTGTGGCGCGCAGCGGCACGCATTTCGCAATTAACCTGCCTGAGCAGATGCGATGTGAACGTACGGCAATGCCAATGTCCCGCACCCGGGCTCGTGCATGGGCGTGATCTCGAATGCACAGGCAGCGAGCGCAACTAAACCTCCCCAGGCCCTACATAGACACACATGTGTGCGACCATGTCTTGAAAGATTGGACAGGGTAGTAAAGTCAAGAAAGCAGCACTACTGTCATTCAGCTGGTCATTCTGTCAACGCTAGGCACTAGACAAGGAGGCAGGCAGGCTCTGCGCAACACTGCCCTGAACAGGAGCCGCCAGTAAGCTGCGTACACTGACATGACCAGACGGCTACTGGTGCCAGCCAAGGTGTTAACAACGCTCCTCCGCCAGTCATCTGACATGCTCAGCGTGGCTATAAAGGTCGCTTCAGTCGCCTGGTCGTGCCGGGTGCTAGTTGTAATCCCGCGAGGAAATCAGCGGATGCCCTGCCCGAGCGAGGCGTGAGGCTGTAGGGTCCATGAGCGCAGTAACTCGTCGTCAACGGCTACATGCGGTGTGACGATTAGCTGCACCCGCACACATGCCATGGTAGGTCTGAGTCAAGCCAAGCTCTAAAACACCGCCTGTTGGTAGCCTTCCAACGCACCACACCTCGCATACGACACTGGCAGGCGTAAACATGCAGGAAGAGGCACGTCGAAGGAACGATGCGCTTCGCCGCCATGCAAGCTTCTGCGTAACGCAAGCCGTGTGAGACCGCTGTTGTGCGCACCGCGCAAACGAACACACATGTCAGCACTGGCGCAGTGCGCTGGGATGCCCCATTAGAACCACATGTATTTGAACCACACGCAACCACACATACAAAAACGCGCAAAACACGTTCAGCGAGCACGCACGCATGCACACGCCCAATAATGAAGCATTGCGGGCGGAACCAAACACTAAAACAGATAAATAGAGTAATTAGACAAAGATGCGCAGCAAGGTCGATACTGCAGATGCGCTTGCAGGATGCACATGCATGCGTGGTGGGCGCGAATGGCGCACGAGCTGAGCGCGCCGCGCACAAAGCGTGGCACCTTGCAGCGCGCTTGCTTGATCCGTGCTGCGCTTTCCCACCTGCTGGTGCTGGTGCTGGTGCTGGCGCTGCCAAGGTGCGTGCTTAACTTGTCTTTGTTGACTTGCGTGCTGGTGCCCTAAGTGTTAGGTTGCTGCCACACACCCAGTACGTACACAACGCCGCAAGGCCAAAGCAACAGGGAGCAGTATGTACCGCTGAGGCGAGCATGCGCCAAGACGCGAGCCACGAGGGTCCGAACAAACGCTACGTACGGGTGAATGGCATGCCGGGAAACGATATCTTTTGTATGTGCGAGCAGATCAAAACGTAATTTACGCACATGCGGGACCTCAGCAATGACAGTGCGGAGGCGCATGCGTGCGAGCTACGCGGCAATAACTTTGCCTGTTGTGTCTGAAATTCTGAATACGGTAACGGACTATGTACGTAAGACGAAACACAGGTGAAAGTGACCTAGTTAGGCCCACCCATCCAGGCAGGGCTAATCGGAGGAGCGTAGGACATACAGTCAGACCGAGGTGGACAAAACACAAACTTATCAAAGCGGCGTTGCGACAGGCACACGGCTATTGCAGCAGGTTGCATCATGGTGCTTATTCGGGTGCCGCTGAAACTCAAGGTGCTGCGTTTTGATGCAGCACTGGTTGCTACGGTGCAGGGTTACCCAGTTGCCCAGTCCGCATGCATGGCATGTTGCAATAGGATGCCCAATTCGGTATTACGCAGGCACAGCACGCGCGTGCATCGACACGTACGCTGCGGCGTGCAATGCGTGTGTGGCTCTGTACGCTGACGCTGCTTCCTGAGCAGTCAACGGCTTGTGCACTATCCCAGGCCAGAATCAGTGTCACAGTGCCTTGCAGAACCTGAGGCACGCTCGAATTACGCGACGAGCGTCTGCTCTGGATGAGCAGCGGTGAGCAATGGAAGCGGCGACTCCTCTGGGACCGAGCTAGCTACAGTTAGCACCCCTGCTGCCGGCACACTGCTCGCTGCGCCACAGCAGCTGCCATCGTGCGTCGCACGGCCGCCGCCGGGCGACCGCGCAACGAGCTCGCACGCAATCGTCGTGCCGTGGCTCGTGCAGCACGCCGAGTTGCAAAACGCGAGACCGGTGTGCTGCGGCAGCGCCTCCGAGTTGTCATCGGCGCTCTGCACTGTGAGTCCAGGGGGTGGGCAGCTCGTGCTCGCCAAGCACTTGGCGTCGCTCTCCGAGGCCGCCTGCTGTTTCGAGGTCGTCGAGTTGCTGCCAGTAGTGCTACCCGCGCTGAGGTCCGGAACAAGCAGTACTGCAGGCTCTTTGGGTGCCGAATCCTGCCCGGATTGTTGCCCATTTCCGCCCTTGTTACTGCGGCCCTCGTCCGCGTCCTCCGGCACGCGTTCGAATTGTGTAATTATGGGCCGGCTGAGGCGGACAATGGAGTCCACGCGCGCCTCCTCGGTGATTTTGTGCAGTGAACCCACCTCACAGCCGGCAACGCTGGATGCGGGGGAGAGCGAGGGCTCTGAGGAGCCGGGGAAGAGGCTGCGGGACCGCATGCTGGGTGGTTTCGCTGCGAGCATCGCTGCGAGCATTTTGTCGCGGAACGACAGCACCTGCCTCCTGTTGGACACATGCAGCACAAACCAACAGGCAATATAGGCTTACGAACAGCGACTTCCCAAGCCTGAATCACTCCTGCGTGAACGGGACGAGGACGGCAGCAGCATGTACATCGCCCACACACGAGTCACACCATGATGACTAGGCGCCCAAAAAGCGCGCCATCGCCAGGCGGGGTGGCCGTGTAACAGGAACTACCCGAATGGCCAGCCTTACCGCTCTTCTTCGTTTCCTATGCCGGCCTGTTGAAGAAGGTCGTCATTCCAGGCTTTCACCAACGGCCCGGGGCCCGAAAGTAATTGCCGACAGTGTGTTTGCACACTGGCATTCAGGTGCGATACCAGGAAATCGAACACATCTGCAGGTTGAAAACAGGTTGGCAGAACAGAGTCAACCACGGTGGCTGTGATGCACCTGAGCCCTCTCATGCCTCTTCATGCCGCATCACGCATGTCGTGGCAGACAGTATGGGTTGTGTGGGTTGTGTTGGGCCACTGCGCCACTCACGTTCATCCGTCCACCAGCCTGGGTATTGCTTTGCTGCAACAACCGTGAACGGGTCCTTGCTTTTGCTCCCCTTCCCTAGGCAGCTACCCATCAGCACAGCAGGTGGTCCTCGGTGCGGAAGTCGCAGTGCACGCTGCAGACATGGGCACCACGCACGGGGGCAAACAACAGCAGCACAAGACGGATGTAAGAGTGACTATTGGTGAAATATGTCTTTCACCAGTTGCACTATGAGGCCCCCAGTGCGCTGTACGAGGCTCGTCCCTGCAGCCACGCATTCTGACTCAGCGGCGGCGACTCATATAGTACACGCTCCTGGCGTCTTGTACAGAGACTATGCTGTTCAGGGCATTGTGGTGGAATGTAGGCTGCTGACAAACGCCAGGTGATGGTCTACTGGGTGAATCCAGGCGAAAGACCCTTGGCCTTCATTTCCCGTGGTCATTGCAGGCTCAGTCAATAACTCACGGTCGCCCTTACAAGAAGGCCCTTACGTGCTCGAACGGCGAAGGAGGAAGGCTGAATCGAGCGTGAAACACAAATTGGCAGCTTGGGAGAGTCGGGGGCAAAGCTCTACAGCGCGGGGCGCTCCAAGCTAGTGTTTGTGAGAGAACGTGTTTGACAGGAGTGGCGGTGACCGCGGAAAGTGGTTAACCTTGGACGCGCAAAATAGAGAGAACACGGAACTGGAGGCAGAAGTTAGGGTGTGAAGGCGCCCACGGGCTGCTGCAGGCTCAATATGCTCTGGTTTCATCAGCTGGAACCAATTTTGAGCTGGAACCAAAATTTGAGGCTTGGCATAGAAAGACAACATGGACGCTTGAAATACACTGCGTGGTGGCTTGGGGTCTGTATTTAGTAGTGCCATCTACTGCAGGCTTGCTCCCCTGTTGGGTGAGCCACGGCCATGGTTGCTGTCCGATTGTATGTCGGCGGCCTTCCTCCCGAGGTCACTCCACAGGAACTATCAGCACGGTTCAAGCCCTTTGGGACCGTCTGCACTTGCGACTTTCCGTATCCCAAGCCTGGGCAACTTTGGGAGACGCAGCAGGGTCAGCCGTCTGCAAATCACCAACCGCAACGACCCGCCGCTCGAGGCTTTGCCTTCCTGGACCTTGAGCCAGCTGATGACAAGGCCTTGACCAAGTGCTTGCGTGCTTACAATAAAAGCAAATGGAGAGGCCACGAGCTGCAAGTCGAGCTGGCGCAACCGCATTACCTGCAACGGCTGCAGAGCGAGTGGCAGCTGGACGAGGCAGCAGCA
The DNA here is from genome assembly GCA_001662385.1 of Chlamydomonas asymmetrica. Classification (NCBI taxonomy): domain Eukaryota; kingdom Viridiplantae; phylum Chlorophyta; class Chlorophyceae; order Chlamydomonadales; family Chlamydomonadaceae; genus Chlamydomonas; species Chlamydomonas asymmetrica. Next base: position 2,049 of record BDDA01001506.1, on the reverse strand, counting down.
GCAGACCCCTCAGCAGCGCAGCCCGCCCGCAAGCGCAGGAAGGTTTTCAGTCCAGCTACCGGCGATGATGGAGCTCCTCAGGTGTCAGGTGCGGTAGTCGGTTCCCGGTGATACCCACCCCATGTAATTTTCTCGTTTGACGTCAAGCTGGGAGGTGCTTGTACATAACCTTTTTTACATGCAATGTCTCTTTGTTTTGCAGGCATGGTTCTGGAGCCCACGGTCCACCGTAAAGCTCCTGCACTGCACTTGCGCCTGGAGTTTCCGCCGCTTGCGCCGCTCACCACGGTCCCGCCCAGTACTGACCTCGGCAGGCCCCTCTTCTTACAGAACCCAAAAAAGAAAAAGAAGCTTCTGAAGCTGCCCCTGCAGCCGCCTAAGCAGCCCAAGCGTTCTTTCCAGGACATTCCTGCCAAGCCTCTCTCCGAGCTGCTATGGGACGAAGGCAACGCTAACGCCGCAGCAAGCAGCAGCAAGCGGCAGCACACACACAGCGCTGTGTACAAGCTAAACGCAGTGCTAGCTCTTTCCACCAGGCAATACATCCCTGACCCTCGAGTGATGGAAGCGGCAAGCGCAAGCTATGCCGCCGTCGCTCCAACGGAGGCGCTTGCGCGCAGCCTGGCCTCAGCTGCAGCAGGGGGCATGGACAGTCACAAGGGACCTGCGAGGCTCGAGTTGTCCAGCCAGCTGAAAATCATCAAGGCCATTGCAACTGACAACCGAAAGCAGGTGCAGGAACTGCTGGCTGCACGCGCCAGGAGCACGGTTGGGAAGCTGGATAGCGCGACAGAGCATGCGCTGCAGCCCCTGGCCCCTGGTTTTGAGGATTTGGCAACCAAACACCAGCCTAATGGTGGTGCAGCAGTGGCAAAGAAGGGGAACGTCCGTAAACGCATTGATGACTTGGCGGTCGTTGACTTCATGGCAGAAGGCGAGGATACCAGCGCGGATGCGGGCGCAGTTAGGGGCAGTGAGCTGGCTCAGCTGCAGAAGGACATGCTCGACAAGTTTGGCAGCGATTCCGACGACGAGCCGCCGCTCCCAAAGGGCAAGCCTCAGCGTGGTGCCGCCGCGGCTGCGCCTCGCGAGCCTCAAGGGCCGAGCAGGACAGCTGCTGCAAACCCGCGCTTGGGTGCTCCCAGTGCGCTGCCCCCGCATGTTGCAAGCGGCGTGCAGGGTGCGAAACCAGCCGCTGTCCGTGGCGAAACCAGCGCCGCCGCGGGGTACTCGTCCGACCCGGAAGATGTTGGTGAAGACGCCGCTGAACCCCCATCTGGCTCTCACGACGCGACCTTTGAGGGTGCTCAACCTGAGCCAGGTTTGACTGCGATCAACGGCAGTGGTGGCGGGCAGCGGGGTGTGCTCGGCGACCACGCGCAGGCCAAGCATGCGAGCGCCATACGTATGCGGGAGCGTGCCGCTGCAGTTGGGCCTTCCGCCCACGCAGCGCCAGCTGTGCACACAGCCATGCAGCGTTCTCCGGACGTGCGTAAGGCCGTCCCGGCGCCGGCGCGCTCCGCAACTGTGGCGGCGCTGCCGCCTGCAACCCTCCCTGCAGCAGCAGCAGCAGCAGCCTCAGCACGGGCTGCAAACCACCCACCTCCCGCTGGAGGCGATGCTCTCGAGCTCCCTCAGGCAGGCGCAGTAGGCCGAGTGCCAGCAGCGCCAGCCGCCAAACAGCAGCGGGAGCCGCGAGCTGCGGCGACAGCACGCGTGCCGGCGGCGGCGGCATCGTTGCAAGCACCGAGCGCGCCGCTTGCGGCGGAGCGCACGCAGAAGGCCGTGGGCGGCGATGCCGGCGCAGCAGCAGCAACGCGCGACGAGGCTCCGCCGCAGCAGCAGCGCCGCACGGCCGCCACCGCCGCCGTGAACGCGGGCGCGGACGCCTTCAAGCTGCCCTCACGCCCCTCCTCGTCGGCGCCGCCCTCACGCAGTCGGCAGGGCGTGCCGGACGCTGCTGCGCTCGCCAGGTGAGGGTGACAGGATGGCACGGCACCACGCAGATAACACAGCAGATAACACAGTGTGGTGGAAGGTGGGGTCCTG
>BDDA01001505.1:0-10204 GCA_001662385.1 Chlamydomonas asymmetrica | reverse complement strand
TCACACACTGCATGGCTTCAAGGCCGCCTGGTTTCTGCCCCTCCTCCCCCCCCGTCCCCCCCACACACATGCCCCCCACACCCCACACTCCAGCCGTACCGTATTCGAACAGGCGCTTGTGGCGCTCCGCGTTGCCAAAGGTCTCCGCGAGCGTGAGTTCCGCAAGCGAGCGCGACGCGTCGAGGAAGCGGCGCAGCGTGGAGGCGGGCGGTGACCCAGATGACCCAAATGACCCTCCGCCCGGCGCCAGCTGTAGCGCCAGCTGCGGCGCCGGCTGGTCGGCTGCACCGGGGTGGGTCCACTCCAGGAGCGGGCTGCCAGACTCCACAGCCTGTCCACAAGGCGGTAATGTGTGGGGGTTGCGGGTGCGTGGCGAGTGCACAGGGAGAACCTTGAGGGAGGATTGCTTACGCTAAGCGGGACAGGATGCACAGCATGGCCTGTGAACGGTTCGTGCATGGGCTAAAGCACGGTTTACGGACGGTGCAGAACTTTGCAGTTGGCGGGGGTGCGTGACACCACGGCCTGCTGAACTAACTGCAAGAGGAAGTATTTCCCATTGCTGGTCTACTTTCGCTGACGTACCCTTGCTCGTGGTGCAAGACATAATCCTCTTTAAGCTTACACAACTGCCTGATACTCGCCTGCTTTGCCAATTCGAGCGACAGTTCGTGCAGAGCATCGTCGAGCGTGGTCCTCTCTGTCAAGCCAAAGCCTGTCCGCTGTGTGATCACTCCGTCCTACAAGAAATCAACAAAGAGAGTAGGATCTAGCACTGACAGAGGCAGCACTCACAGAGGCATGCTATGGCGCAAGATTTCAGTCCATCGCGCACTTCGGAAAGGGGCTGACAAAGCTGACACATCCAAGCTTACAAGCAGAGCAAGGGAACATTCATTCTGCGTCAGGCTGCTTCAGGACCGCAGCGCGCAGCCAGCCTACCCACTTCGACGCGGATCGTTGCGGATGGGAAAGCAGCCCGCAGCGCCGATATGGCGAGTTTGCCAGGAGGCTCAGTGCTTTTCAGCGCTGAAGCATAGCACCCCTGCAAGGTGCATAGCATGTGGATGGTGCAGGTGCCAACGTATTTGGTTGAACGTGCGGCAATACGGACATCGGAAACGTGCATGCCCCATATAGCCTCCGTCCCTGCAGGATTCGTGAGCTTCAATATTCAGCCTAGCAAGCAACGGCAACCAGCACTTACCTGCACGTGCGCTAGCTGCTGCAGGTAAGGGTCCCCGACCATTGCTGCCGTCGCTGCTCCCTCAGCAACACGAATATAACTCAAGGTGTGGTCTTGCACACTACATCACAGCACCGGCAAGTGTCCGTGTGTAACGGGTTTGTCTGGCGCCGACCAACTCTCAGGGGACAGTTTGGCCTTCGGGTGAAAGGGCATGCGGCCAAGGTGCATACCAAGTACGTTTGTTAGTATCGCTCTGGCGGTGCAGTAGAAGCAATCCCACGTGATGTTTAAGTGCAGCAAATTGGCCGGATTCAGAGACCAGAGGTCAATTCGGCTTGCGAGCCGAAAGGGCGAGGGGTGTCTCGCATCCACATGCGTTATGGATTGCGCTATATGGTGGGCTGGGGCTTGCAACCGTGCAGGCTGTGCATGTACCAGGCATGTCAATCAAAGAGCGGTATGGCGGCACGGCACCACGCATATGCTCAGCAGGGCCAGGGGTGAACGGTACCGCACAGCAGGCGAATCCCGCAGTAATCCTGATCCAGGTAGGTACTATGTGCTTCAATGGTGTTAGCCTTGCAGAAATAGCAGCTGGACAGGTGCAAGTGGCTATCACACCCCGGCGCGGAACAAAATGTTAACGCCGCTGTGGTCTCGAGCCTTGTCACAGTACACAGCGCAGCGCAGCGCGAGGCCACCCAAACGTGCATTCGCAGCGCCACCACTGCTGCCTGCAAGACCACCACTGTGCAACGTGTGCACGGCACTGATGCCGCTCCGCCGACCTGCGCTGCCTTGTCAACTGCCAATCTGGCAGGTTGGGTTTTGGGGTTCAGGCTGTGGCGGTGATCATGGGCGTCCCAAACAGAAGGAGAACAACGCAGGTAAGTAAGCAGTTGAACAACATGCCGCACTGACAAGGTATACATGAGCTCCTGGCCTTGCCTGGGAAGACACAACGTTGGTGGTGGCCAGTTGGCGAGCGTCGGCGAGCGCCTGGGAAACGCCTATCCTCTCGCACTCCACAGCAAATCAGAAATCGAGCATGCATAAATCAACCGGTCGTGTGCTCTGCATTCAGCGCTGTGTGGGCAAAGGATTTATTTTTCCTTGCATGGTGATGGAACATAGAAACCAAAATGCCTCAAGCCTGCAAATCTTCCTGAACACATCAAGCGCCCCTGCACGTTGAATAAGGCATTTCTAGACAGCAGCGACTTGTCAACAGCGATATAGGTTTTGTCTGCTTTGGTTTTTTCTTTGTCACTTTGTTCTGTCCAACTTGCAACTTGCAAGCAACCCTGACCTCAAGGCCATGGCACCGCGCGGGTGGAATCTGGATACCTGGATACCGCGTAATGGACCCGGACTCCTTGCGTTCTTGCCCCTGCTCGGAGTCTTGGTAAGCAGCCCTTGCTGCCCAGTGCAAGTGAGAGATGTGTGCACGCAAGTGTGTGGGCACGCTCAAGAGTCAAGCCGTATGCGTCGTATGTGCTTGTCTGGCGTTTGAAACTGCGACACAACCCGTCGGAGAGCCACTGTCCATGTTTTCCTGCTTGCAGGGAATCGTCGTTATCTTCTCGACCTTGGTTGCACTGGGCGGAGCACTGCTTGTTGTGCTGGTGCTCGCCTTGGCGCAGTCTATAGCTTTCCTCTTCTTGGTGGCGACGGCTGGAGCACAGACGTGGTTGAACGTGCAGGCCACGGTGAGTTTTCTCTCATGGAAACCTTTTCCACTTCTGTAGCACTAACAGCGCGGTAAGCCTCAGCGCTGGGACACTCACACGATGTACAATGTGCTCATGTCCATACCGCAAGTCAGCTCTGCTATCTGGCAACGTCCGCTCGCACCCGGGTTGTCAGTCCTCCCAAAAGGGCTTTGCAAGGCATTGTCAGGGCTTTGGTCAGCTCATTCAAACAGCACGCTGACGGCCTGCAGCCGCAGGATTTCCATGCTCTGATATCACTCTGTTCCTTTTGTGCAATGCATATCCCTATTTTGCTCACCGTGCTGCTTGGTAAAGTCACGGACTGACCGGTATGGTTTGTGTGTTTTGCAGGCACGCGCTGGAGCAGCCCGCTCAGAAGGACAGTCGATGCTCAAGGCATTCAGCTCCACCGACCTCAAGGCAGACCTTGCTTGTGTGCGTGCCTATGGCAAGCGCAGCGAGACCGAAGATACTGACGCCCTGCCGCACACTCCGTGCACCAGCCCAAACACCTCCTGCGCAGGGTCAGTGGACTTCGGTAGCAGCGAGTTCAGCATCACTTCAACAGCAGGCTCCAGTGTCTCTTTGCTCTCACAGCCGGCCTCTCCCAGCTACACATCGCCCAGCCCATCGTCGTCGTTCGCGTGGGCAGCGCTGCTTTCCGATGTCCTCCCGAGCCCAGCGTCTCCAAAGGCGCCCGAGGATGAGATGCTTCCCAGCCAGCTCGCACCCTCTGAGCTCCTAACCATGGAGAAGCCCACCGAGAAGCCTGCGCCTTCCACTATAGTTCCCGTCTGCACCATTCCGTCAGCGCCTGCCCAGGATGTTGCAAAGGACTGCACTACCACCAGTGCCCCAGACGCTGTGCCAGCCAAGAACATTGTTGAGGTGCGTCTCAGGCGCTTCACCCCGGCTTATTCTTTGAGGACTGGAGCCACACACTATTTTTTTCTCACCATCCAAAGCAGCAACAAGCTGACGCGCAGCCGCATGCCTGAAAGCATATTGATGTATGTTGTTCCTTACTTGTTTTGTATTGTTGTGTGTCTTTCGAGCAGGCTGAGGCTCTGCCCGCTGTCAGCCCCGACTCGCAATACTCGTACGGCTGCTTCAGCGGCGCAGGCAGGAAGCCTGGCCCAAACGAGGACCGTGTGGTGGTGGAGGACTGGACACACAACCCACAGCTCAAAGGTCAGCAACATGCCTACCGCTGCCCCCACCAAACCTTGTCGTGCAATCCTGTAGTACTGCGCCCAACCGCAGCTTTATGACACTGTGCGTAAAGTGGCAGGCCTGCTGTATGGGCCCACAAACGTACACCACAAACAGCGTGAAACAGGATGCCGGAAATGGTCAATGCCGCAAATGGTCAATGCGTTTCGGCGTGCGGCACACATGCCGTGAATCAACCGTGCATTGCATGAGAGCATGCCATGCATTTCTCTTGTGTCACCAACAGCATCGCCACTCGGCCAAGGCTGCGGCACATGCGCGTAACATACTGTGGCATCATGCATGGCGCGTAACGCACTGTGGCAAAATGCATGCATGGCGCAGGCGTCGTCAAGAGCCGCGCGGTCTTCATGGGCGTGTTTGACGGCCACCGCGGCGCAAAGGCTGCGCAGCTGGCGCGCGACCGCCTGCCAGCGCTGACGCTGCGGGCGCTCGCCGACCGCCTTCCCATGCCACTCCCCACACCTCTGTGCAACACCTCTTCCTCTGACTCTGTCTCTTCCTTCTTGGAAGCGGAGGGCATCGACGACGTGCGCCACACGTGTGCGCGCGCCGCGCTCGCGGACGCTCTGGCGGCGTGCGAGCGCGAGCTGCTTGAGAGCCAGGTGGCGAGCGGCAGCACGGCGCTGCTGGCGCTGATGTTCGATAACGACCTCTACCTCGCCAACGTAGGCGACTGCCGGGCGGTGAGAGGGCTGCCCGGGGCGCACGATCAAGCGTGTGTTACTGCGGTATTTGCTCATGTAGGGCCATGCAGTGTGCATACGCGTCAAGATGTGAACTCAAGCAGTCATCTGCAACAAAGCACGCCCTCACTGTAGCGGTCCTGTACATGCGCATGCCAGTACCCTACGCTGCAATCAACCAGCAAGGCCCTACGCATGCATGCATGCGCGCACGTGCGTGTATACTTGCAGGTGCTGTCTGAGGGCGTGGGCCGGGTGCGTGCGCTGACGCGCGGCCACCGCCCGCGGGGCGCCAAGGAGGCGGCCAACGCGGAGGAGGATGCGCGGCTGGCGGCGGCCGGCGCGCGTCTCACCGCGGAGGGCCACCTGGACCTCGACCTTGACCTGATGGTGAGTGGTCCATCAGCGCTCAGCAGGCCGTCATGGTGGGCCGCTGGGGGCTTATTTCTTGGGCATTTGTGCATGCGCAACATGTAGGGGACGGCCAACTCCACCTAGGCCTGCTGGTGGGTCCGCCAGCACTCAGCCGGCCGTTGCGGTACTTGCGCATGCACTACTTGTGTAAGCCCGCCCCCCCGCCCACTGAGCTAACCTTCTCGGTTACTTCTCTTTTAAGGGGGGGAGGCACCATGAAACCCACAAAGAACTTGCACACCATTGATTGATTGGCTGAATCGCACTCACCCAACACCTGTCCCGAGTCCCGAGTCCCGAGTCCCAACACCTGTCCCGAGTCCTGACGCTCTGCCCTGCTTGCCCTGCTCCCTCCTGCACAACCGCAGCTGACGGCAAGCAGCGACAATGCCACCAACGCCAGCGGCGACGCGCTGGGTGTGTCACGCAACCTGGGCTGCGCTCACCTCAAGGCCTCACCCGCCAACACACGCCTTTGTGTCTGCTCCGACAACGTCAACACTAACGACAATGGATCCCAGCAGCAGCAGCAGGCCGCTGCCCCCCGCGCGCTCATTGCCACGCCCGAGACCTTCCACGTGGCCATCGCCCCCGGCAGCGGCGCCGAGTTCCTGCTCCTCGCCTGCGACGGGCTGTGGGACGTGCTGGCCAACGCAGAGGCGGCGCGCCTGGTGCGTGCCAAGCTGGCGGCCTCCACGCCCTCATCCCAATCCTCTTCTTCATCCTCACTGTCCCCATCATCGTCGTCGTCATTGTTTGAGGCAACATCAGCGCCTGCGTTGGCGCAGGGGGGTGCGCTTGACGGCGTTGCGGAGCAGCTGTGCACGCTGGCGTCAGAGACGTACGCCTCCATGGTGAGTGAGTGAGAGAGAGAGAGAGAGTGCAGTGAGTGCAGGGCAGTGAGGGCAGTAAGTGCAGGGAGGGAGAAAGGGAGGGAGGGGAGAGAGGGACCTGTGTGCACTGAGGGCACTGCAGCGAAAACACTGTGCATGTGTGATGAAGTCTATCAGATCTGCGTGGCCTGATTCGGTCTGCATATGCGCGTAGGTATTGGCTGCACGTGACCTCGCACCTGTGTGTGTGCGGGCATGCGAGCATGCATGCGTGTAGACTGCAGAGGGAGAGACGCTTATGGCATCTAGGGAATGATAACCCCTGTCCCGCAGTCGACGCTCACCCGTATGCTTGTGGTGCCCGCGTTAACATGAACGCAGGACAACGGGTCTGCCGTGGTGTTCCGCTTCAGCAGCCGGCCCATCACCCTGAGGAGCGGCAACTCACGCCTGGGCCTCAAGCGCACATGAGCCGCATTCACACGCTGACACGCTCTTACGCTGAAGTGGCGTCGAGGTGTGATACTACGTACACGCGATGTGCTTTCGCGTTGGCTAGCTATAGCTACGAGGGACAGCGTTGTGCCCGGTTTTTCAACCGCGATGCTGGCTAGCTAAATATCTATCACTAAGGGCAGCGATCCTGGGCAAGCAGGGCGCCCTGACTGTCCGATACTCCGATGCCATTCATCTGCGTGATCGCTCTGCGTGCACCACCAGCCCTCTGCCTGCTCCCTCCTGCTCCCTCCTGCTCCCTGCTGCGGCGCTGTGCTGTTCGCCCCAGCGCTGCATGGGTGCAAGGCGGATCGATACGCACGATGTGCATGCGCGCGCTAATACGCTAATAGCCATCAGCAAGCAGAGGCTAGTGCGTACTGCACCAACAGGCGATAGTGTGTACTGCGGCAGTAGAGGGTAGTAGTAGTACGTACTACGGATAGGTGACGCGTGCGACACCGCCAATATGTGGGTGAACCATTGATTGATCGATCGCCCTGTTGTGGACCTCCCTGTTGTTTGCCCCCCACACATCGCTACGTGCGAGTATACGTACAAGGATCATCGATTGAGATGCCCTTGCGGATCATTGATTGAGATGCCCTTGCGTGCACGCTCTGATGTTCATGTTTGGTGCTGGTTGGCAGCGTTGGCCTCACCTCCTGGTTGAGTGCCGTCGTGGGCAGCCCGTTCGGTTGCGCGCGTTTGATCTCATCACATATGTGGACCCAAACGGCGAGCAAGGGTGCACCACACCTGGCTAATGACAAGCGCTGCTCCACTCGCTGTGTGGCATCGTTGCTATTCGCCACACGCTGCGCAACATGTGCCTGAGACAGGCAGTCGGCTAGCTGCCGTCGGGGTAGTTGCTTGAAAGCTGCTTGTGCGACGCGCTCAGGATCCAGGATTCCGCTGCGCTGGCGTTGACGGATCGGCAGGCCCGCATTTATTTGTGTCTTTGGGCGCTTGAAGGCCACCGCAAACCCCAAACCCAATCAACCGGTTGCGCCCTCTGCGCCTTTGCGCTGCACATGCGCGTCTGCCAATGGCTAGCTGCCTTTGCTTCAGCGGCAGCGCCTGGCTGTGCCATGTGCCATGTGCACTTATGTCATGGTTTGTGAGCTCCTTTTGCACCATGCCTACTGCTGCCGGTGTGCCAGTACACCCACCCATGCGAAACCCGTCCCTACACATGCTGGATTTCCCTATGCCGTTGACGGCAGCATGCCGGCGGCGTCATTTTTCACCCCCGGCGCATTCATTCCTCCCAGCATTCATTTCCGTGTGTCAGATATGATTGTGTCCTTTAACATAAATCCAAAATTATGCTGCATTCAGGATCTGGTCCATGAATTGATTTATGACTGGCTCTGCGCGTTGTTGCGTGAGTTTGCACAGCACTCCTCCCCCTTCTCAATTGTGGCCCGCACTTTCAACCCCTTCCCACCCTCTCCATCAACCTGGGCTTCTGACCCGGCGTGCCTGCAGTGCATGCGTGCGGATGTGTGGTGAGTGCATGCACGCACGCCGCACGCATGTTCTCCGATGGCCTGCAACGGGGCACGCTCATCGGCCGCGTCGGCTTGCCATAACGCATGCCTACAAAAAGCGTAGCAAAAGTGCACCCGACAATACGACGATGACAATATGAATAGTAGCTAAGCGGACCTGGTGTGTTGCTTCCTGGTTGCATTGTGGTGTGCTGGTGTTTTTGTGTTTGCATGTTCAATCGTATGCCCCCTTGCTTCCATCACGCGATGCGGGAGCAAAGGGCAAAGCAGGTGCTGTAACCTATGCTTGGGTCTGCGCACACTGCAGACGACGACCCACTAGACCCAATTATGTGACACCACTGCATGCACCGCCAGTTGCACTGCTGCTAGGTGTGCGGCGCCTGGTGCCAGCTGCAACCGTTCGCATGCTTCCAGCCTCAGGTTTTGCGGCAGCTAATAAAGCCAGCAGCAGAGACGCGCAGGCAGCAACCTCACGATCGGATGTGCTTAAGTTTGCAGCGGCTATAGTAGGGCGCGCGCGTTTTGGACCTCAAGCGTGTTGGACCTCAAGTGAGTGCGTGACAGCGAGAGACGCGGTGAGCGCAATGACCTGCCCGGAACACGCCTGAACGGCAACGCAGCCGGGTGAGTGAAAGCGGCATATGTGGTGAATGCAGTCATACTGCCTTGGCGTGTATGCGTAGCAAGCAGGGGGCCTGATGCAAGCATGCAAGCAGCGCTGAAGTGTAGACGTCAGTACGTCACACTCAGCATTGTGATGATCGCGGGTGTGCGATCGTGCATGCGGCTGGTAATCCACCAAAACTCATCCACCGCCACTGCACGCATGGCAGGCTGGCGCTCGCCTACCTGTGCAGTGCGGGTGAGGGAGCGAGTGAGTGGGCCAACGCAGCGAGCGGAGCTTCCAAGGCTAACAGCAGCTGCATGCATTGGCCTGCTGGCCAGCCCGTCTGTATCCGCTGCATCCGCTGCATGTGGCAGTGTGGTCACTGAGCTGCATTGAACACGTTAGGGTTTAGGGTTTTTAGGGTTTAGGGTGTAGCAAAGCACCTCGATGCACGCGCACCATCCCATTCAGGTATTCACAAGCATGGCCATGGGACGTATGCTATGTTATGGTATGTTACATCAGGAGCGTGACGGCCAGACGGCCCATGCTCCCGCCCCATGGGGACCAAGCGAGCATGGGAAGTATCAGGCAGCCGTGTGCTTTGGGAAGTGCCAGGCAGCTGTGCGGTGTAACATGCACTACGCTGCAAAATGGCTTGCTCCTATGCGCATAATTTGATTTGGGTCGCCAGGTCATCGGGACTAAGCATACCAGCGAGGAAGCGCATCGAATCTTGCACGGCACCTGCCTGCTGCCTGCATGTCCGTATTCGCAATACACGCATATGTAGCGTCCCGCGGCCGGGGCAGCGTCACAGCAACCGGGCAGCTAAAATTTTTGCGCTGACCCGCACATGCACTCAGAGCACAACTGCGCAGCGGATATAAGCGTGTGAAATGCGCATGCGGTGAGCTGCCAGCCTAACTAGGGACCTTACTTGTGTCGTACCAAGCTCAGCTGCGTGCTGGCAATGCGTGTCGAGCCTCGCTGAACTCACTGCTGATGGAAGGAGATGTCGTACCACTCTACCGTTACACAACGTCGAGGTCTGCTGTATAGAGTGAAGGTGATGTAAGCCTGTCTACTGTTCAACGTATGTCTCAGTCGGTATACTGTTCAGAGCGATATGGTGCAGCAATACGTCGAGGAAAGGGTATGGAATTGCAGCCTACTGTCAGCATGCTCAAGGCGCACGCTTAAATACTGTTCAAAGAAGTAAAATTAATACAACAATCCGGCCTGCAAGCATGGGCCTGGGGCACTAGGCCTGGGCCTCACAGTCTCTCAGCCTCTGGTCATTCAATCATGTGGTGCAGATTCAACCACTCAACCTTCAACAAAGCCCACAGGCCTGAGCACGGCCTGGAAGCACAAAGCCAACCAAGCCTCACAAATCAAGTTCCCAATCACCGTTGGCACATAACAGTTGTCCAAGTCTAAGCCAGCAATCAGTAAAAGTGCGGTACTGCTGCACGTACACGGCAGCCCACCAGCCAAGCGCCGCGTGGCCGCTCA
>BDDA01001504.1:0-18573 GCA_001662385.1 Chlamydomonas asymmetrica | reverse complement strand
GCCAGAAAGGGAGCCGTGGAGGGGGAAGGGAGCGGATGCATGTGCATGCAGTGTGCATGCAGCAGCAGGAGCTGGTAGTAGGCCTGATGGTAGTAGGCCTGATGGTAGTAGGCCTGATGGTAGTAGGCCTGATGGTAGTAGGCCTGATGGTCCCACACTCCATGCACCGCTAAAGCATTGCACACAGCGCGTCTCACCAGACATTGGACACGTGCACGTGCTGGCGCTGCATGCAAGCGCGGGTGTGTGCGGCTCACACGCAAGCCTACCACGCACACCGCCCTCAACACAAACCCTAGCCCCTGATCTCACCTGCGCCAGCATGGACTCTGAACCCTAAAACCCTCAACCCTAGCTCTAGCCCCACCTGCGCCGGCACGGACTTGCCCAGCGGCGTGGGCTCGTTGTCGGCGCTCAGCAGGCCCTCCGCACGCAGCTGCGCGCGCGCGGCGTCGAGGCGCGCCTGCAGGATGGTGATGAGCTCCCTGCGGCAGCATGGTAAGGAGGGTAAGGAGGATACTGTCACACTCCTGTCACACCACTCACACATGTGCGCACTGCATGGCCCCATGGCAATTCCGTACACACGGGCACACAAAGGCACACACACGCACACGCAGCAGCAGCACCGCTGGACAAGCACAGATACTTGTAACACAATTTCACTGACAGACCGCGTTCACTACAGCCACTGCTTCAGACCATTGGACTGTTATTCGCTTTGCGACAGCCGCCAGACCAGACCAGACACCTCGCCCGCCATCGTCAGGTGCAGTCTCCATCCGAACGCATATGCATATGCACACTGCACGGCCGCGCACGGGAATCACACTGCATGGCCCTATGTGTGCCTCTCCTGACACAACCACACACGCATCGCGCGTCTCCCTCGCGCCTCAGCCACTCGCCTGCGCGCGTTCATTGAGTCGTGGAAGGGCCAGGGCCAGGAGTCGTAGGCAAAGGGCGTGAACAGGTTGTCCAGCCAGCGCTTGAACAGCGCGTTCATGGCGTCCACCTCAGCGCGCTCCTTCGGGGAATCGCCGGCGCCCAGCACCACGCCCACGATCACCTCAAAGGCAAAGTGCTTGAGCCCTTCGAATGCTTTGATGGGCTCGCCGCCGGCCGCCCAGCGGTCCAGGAAGGACACGGCGCGCGCGTAGATTGTGGGGGCGGCCAGGTCGATCGCTTCCTGCGCAAATCAATGTATGATCCCATTGGTCTTTTTTTTGGAACGGGAACGGTTACAGGCTAGGACACCGCTGCCCAGGCAGGCGGTGGCAGGACAGGTCTGCGTGTGTTGTATGTCGTGTTTATGCAGGGATGCTACGTTTGCGGTTTGGTATCGTCAAGGCGATGGTGCGTTGCTGTATTGGTGTTGCGGTTGTCGCGTCAAGCGCATGGCCCCGAGGGCAATCGCAATGAGCAACCAGGTGTGGGTTTGCTGCAGATCGGTTTAGGTGCAGTCGCTGTGAAGCTCAGGCCGCGCCGGTGAGGGTCACGGACGCACACAGCGGGGGATTAAACCCCCCGCATGCAAGGGAGCAGGTGTGGATGCTTACATAGCGCCCTGAGCATTGTAGGGATTGAGCCGTTTAGGGGTTGAGGGTTGAGAATTTGAGGGTTCTCGTCAAGCTGGGGCTTAAATGGGTGGGGTAGCATGTGAGAGGCATTTTGGCAAGATGAAGCCGGGGTAATCCAAGGCGGTAATTATGCATGAACGCTGCGATTCATTGCATTTGCTGTTGTCCCCCAGTTTGCCAGTGGGCTGCCGGGTCTCTCTTATCTCAGTGCATGCGCCCGCCGATCACCGCCCACCCAACAGAGGCTCGTGGCACGCATCCCAATCCTATCCATGCTGCCATGCAACATCCCCGATCTCACACCTGCTGCCATATCCTGGTCTGAGCCTCTGGCTACACTGGTCCGGGTGATGTAATCTCTCTCTCACACCTGCTGATTTCGTGGTAGTGGTGGGCGCGTTCATGCATAGTGCCTAGCTTCCAATACACCTCGGTGCAGCGACTGTTATGCAGTCCTTCACCCTTGAATACCTGGGTTGCGCGCAACTTGCACGCACCTGTCTGAAGCCCGCGCTAAGGAGGCGACGCAGCGGCGTGTGGCGCTCACGGTCTACGTTGAACACCGCGTTCTGGCCAGAGAGCAGCTCTGCAGCGGGCAGGCGACAGAGGCGCACAATGGACGCCAGCATCGCGGCGTATGCATCGTTGTTGAACATAACCCTTACGTCTTGAGTTATGAGCTACGGGCCCATCCGATCTTCACATGTCCAAATCAGCATCACCACTGACTGCCGTGTTGTCATTTTGGGACAGTACCTTGACTACCTACGACTTACTGGGCAGTTTGCGTGAGCGAGGTGGAATCAATATGCGGACGGAAGCTGCAGTAGTGGGATTCATGCAGACCAATTATCAAATGCGCCTAACAAGCCCAGGTATTCCAGCTAGTGTGCAGCGTATGAGCATTCCTGCTTGGTTTGAGGGTGGAGAATGCACCTGCCCGAATGCACCCACAAGACCTACTCACCAACACTGGGGGGATAGCCCTGCCTTGTGTTTGTGCCCTCTTGGGCAATCAGCGTCTTTGCCAGGTCCAAGTCGCCAACAAGCAGAGCTGGCTTGAGCAAAAACTCGTCCTCCACAAACCGACGCCCCGCCAAAGCACCAGTTTGCACTTGTCCAGGTTGTGAGAACTGCACACAGAAAGCAGAGCGTCATGCCTGGCATAACTTGATCACACACAACGAAAGTGGTGTATCTTGTCGGCAAGCGACCTGCACTTTACCTGAAGGCGGAACCGGTCCCATGCACTGAAGGTGCTACGCGGCAGCGGCCTTAGTCCCCTGCGCACAGGCAAGTTTGCAGGCAATTTTCAGGGCCAGCCAGCAGCGCCGCAAGCAGAATGCTGAAAGCAATCAGGGCGGCACCTATGCGGTCCAGTGGGTGACTCGCAGTGACACAATTCCCATCTGTTGTTGAGACGAACGCGGAGCCCGCAGCAGTGTGCCACACATATCACGCTGTAATGCATGGTAAACAGCGGCAAGAATAGCCTAAGCAACTCACATGAGCACAGGACAAGCTGATGCCATCGTGTCGTTTGCCTGTACAGAAACGGTAGCGCCTTGAGCAGCCTCTGACTCTGTAAACAAAACAGGGCGTGCCAGGGAAAACAATTGCTCAGCAGAACGGGAATTATGTGACTGCAGCGAAGGCCTCGCTCTTTTCAGACTGTTAGACCCTGCGCACCTGATTGTGTCCGCTCCAGGACTGTCGTTCCCTGCACGGGCAATGCTTGCACACGTGTGAACCTCTTTGTGCCTCTCCCAGGATGATGAGGTGCTGCCACACCAGGGGTGCGCTGGAGCAAGCCCTGCATCCTGGTTCACAGATAACCACTCGATTGCGCAGTAAGTTGCCACGGGCCGGCCTGCTACGAGCGAGACAGCTTGCAGTGACAGGTTTCCACAACAGTGTTGACGGGCTCGTACCAGTTACCTTTGAGTGTGCCCTCGTATTTACGTATTCTTTCGCATCCTGTGCCGATGCATGCATGGGGTGAGGAGACGCGACTGCGCCACTCCGAGTGCCAGCATGATATACATCCGCTGTGATGTTTTACATAGTGGAGGATTGGAGTGCGTCTAACTGTTCTTTCAATCCACTGCTGCCGCACACACACTCCTGCAAGTCTCCGCTGCCTGCAGCCGGTGCTCCCGTACCTGCACATCCGTACCAGCAGTGGCACTGCAGCGGCCCCTTTGCACAGCCAGGTGTGGCTTGGCTCCTGCAGGGCACTGTACATGCCGGGCAAACAGATGGTCAAGTGGAGTTGAGCCCTGGGCAGACGGCTCTTGCCGTTGAGCTTTTACTGTGGAGGACCGAGGAGCCTGCTGCAGGTTAGACAAAGTGCAGTTATGTGTGCAAATTCAGCCTGTCTCCCAGGTAGTCCTCCTGGCTACTCGCCCTGCCCTGTGCCAGCGTGACGATTGTTGCGCCGCACCCTCCGTGTTGGCAGTGCCTTCTATTCATCATGGACCAAGCCGTATCCTGTTTCCGTGTCAGAAATGCCCTGCTCCTTCCAAGTGGAGCTGCACAGCACGCAGTTCACGGCGGCTTGGTCAGCTTGCGTACGCTGATGGTTTACACGCGCACGTCCCGTACACAGGTAAAGTCCTACGCGGGCTCACAGCCAAACTTCTGACACGTTTACATGGTCGCATGTATGTGCACAAGCAGTGTAACCTTGTTTTTGTCAACTGCCTGCAGAGGGGTCCAGTTACCGCACAGGCCTCGCTGGCAACGACCAAGCCACAACGTGCACAGCAGCAGTCCGAGCCTGTTTCAAGCAGAAGCAGTATTCAGCCAGGTCCCCGGCTGGAAGCTCACACCTCCAGCAGGGCTGGTCCAGTGCTGTATGCTGCATCAGCACCGCAGCAGACATTGCTTGCTGGACCTGTGGGTGACTCCCGCTATGCCTGGAGATCAGCAGAGGAGCAGGCAGCAGCGAAACTTACTGCTCGTATAGCGGGCTGTGTTAGCCTGTATGAGCTGGACACACTCGTGGACGCTTCGCAACTCAACCCTATTCACTGCAGTGCCATGCTGACGCGCATGGTTGAGCTCCACCAAGCCAGGGCACCACCCAAGCACAGTGCTCAGCACTGTGGCAATATCAAACAGGCAAAATTGTCCGATGGGATGGAGGACAGTTTTACGGATCCAGCAGAGCTCTACAGGCGTCAGCAGCTGCTCCTGGCGCAGCGGGTGGAGGCTCTGCTGCAGGCGCACCTAGTACGGACTGTTCAACAGTCACCGGGCAGCGACACTGGGCTGCAAGGCAACAGCAGCAGCCCACATCTTCCAGGCACCAGGCACCATGGGCCACCACAGCAATTGCAAGTAGAGCCTGCGCAGCTGTCCAACGCGCTGGCTTGCTTTGCGCGGATAAACCACAAGCCGCAAGCCTCGTACCTTGCCTTGACCATATTGGTATCAGCTGACAAGATGAGCAGCTTCTCCCCTAAGGAGCTCACGAACCTCCTGTGGGCGCTGGCGACGCTACGCCACACCCCGCCAGCAAGGTTTATGAATCGCGCTTGCACTGCTGCGGACAACAACGCGGAATCGTACACCGCTCGGCAGGCGTCCACCACGCTGTGGGCCCTCGCTCGCTTGGAGTGCAGGCCGGACCTGCCCTGGATGCACCGTTGGCTGGGGCTGCTGCACCACACGCTACCTCAAATGTCAGCCTTCGACCTGTCACAGACGGTGTGGGCCCTAGCTACGCTCCGGGTAACGCCCCCAGGCGCGTGGATGCGTGCTCACCTGGAGCGCTGCCAGACCAAGCTGCACCTTTTCAACGCCCAGGACCTCACCAACCTGCTGTGGGCGCTCGCCTCGCTTGGTCTCCACCCTGGCAGCAGCTTTCTAGACGCCAGTTTGAACGCGCTGACAGCGTCCAACGTGAAGCTGGCCGCCTTCAAGCCTATGGACACAGCAGCGCTGATCTGGTCCCTGGGCAAGCTCCGTTACAGGGCTGAGAGCGTGGAGCGGTTCGGGCGCTTGCTCGTCGCTTTAGCACCATCCATGGCTGGGATGAATGCGCCCGATGTGGCTCAGGCGGTGTGGGCGCTGGCAACGCTGCGCTACCAGCCACCAGCGCAGGTGCTGGACCTGTTGCTGCACAGGGCAGTGGAGCTACTGCCCTCGCAGCCCCCGCGCTTCGCCGTGCTGCTCCTCTGGGCGCTCGTCAAGCTGCAGCTGGAGCCGCGCCTGCGCATCGTGATGCAGGTGCTGCAGGCGGTCGCGGGATACGCGGGCGGCGCGGCGGTGACGCCGCACGACGCATCGCTGCTGCTGTACTGCATGCAGGCGATGCGGTACAGCCCCTCCCCGATGCTGCTCGACGCGCTGCTGCAGTCCGTCGAGCTGCATGCGCAACAGGAGGCGCGTGACCCACATCGGGACGAGCTGCCGCTGCACCTGGAGACGCCGGCGCTACAGGCGCTTCTGATGCACGTCAGCGCTGACCCAGCCTCAGCCTCAGCCTCAGCACGCATGCCCTCGGCACAGGGCCGCATGCTGTTGCCGACCTCAACCAATCGTGCGGTTGGCGGCGGCGATGCTGCCCCCAGCATGCAGTTGGCTATGGTCTCGGGGTCATCAAGTGGCAGATCCCCACGCAGCACAGCTCCTAGCCACCTAACAGAGCGGGTGTCAGCCTGGTCAGTGCTGACTGTGCACCACAGCAAGGAGCTCACCGATAGCGCACCGTCGCCACGGCCGCCTTCGCAACAACGTGTGTTGGGGCAGGGGCAGGCTGAGGCAGCGCATCGCGGGGAGGGCGGCGAGCGTGACGCGCCCCTGCACCGGGGCCCGCCGCCGCTGTGCGGCCCTCAAGCGGTGGCCCTGCTGGTGTGGTCGCTCGGGCGGCTGCGCTTCGCCCCGCGACGCTCCTGGCTGCGCCGCTTCCTGGTCTGCACCGTCGACACGCTGCCGCTGATGACGCCGCATGAGCAGCAGAACCTCGCGTGGGGCCTGGCGGCGGTGCGGCACCGCCCCGACCCGCTGTGGCTGCGGGTGTTCCTGCAGTGCGTGCAGCAACGCGCGGCAGGCCACGGCGCAGCGGACGTGCCGCGCCTGGTGCTCGCGCTGCGGCTGCTGGCGCGCGGCGGGGGGCCGCAGCAGGCGGCTCGGGTGGCGGCAACGCGGGCGGCGCTGGAGCGGCAGCTAGCAGGCCAACAGCCAGAGCAGTCGCAAACAGGACAACAGCTGGAGCGGCAGCAATTAGGACGACAGCAGCTGGAGCGCGTTTCGGCTGCAAGGAAAGCGTGACGCACACTCGTTGTAATGTAGACAGCCAGGTAGACAAGCATCAGGCAAGGGTCATGATGATATAGCCATAGCAACCAAGACAGGAATCAGGATGAATTCATCATTTCATTCCTTAACATTATACCACGATAACGGTATGGTATGTAGCTGCAGTTGTCGAACGCAAGCCTGATCGGAGGTGCAAGCACGCCTTGCTTGGCACGTCTGTCTTGAGCAGTGTGCGTGCTTTCAAGTGCGCGGTCTTGCTGCAACTGCTACACCTGTTTTGGTGGGCTCGCCATGGCTTTGCGGAGCTGGTGGACTCCAGGCCGGCACCCGTTCTCAACTGAATGCGTTCTGTGCGTCCGTGCCACTGTGTGGCGCCTAACCGCCTCACTCCCTCCACTCACGCATCCCTTTGGCACAGTACGCCTGTACCTCACATGTACTTCTTGTTGTACCGCTAACCCCCACCAGCTGGCTGCACTTCGCAGGCAACGCTGCAGGCGATCAGCGCTGCTGCTCTTGCTGCTGTTGTAACATGCGTCTAGGGGGCGTTTTGCTGCGGTCTGCGGCCATTGCATGCATACTTGCATGTTGGTTGCCATAACCCCCAACACCCACAACATGAGACACATGCCCAAGCACGAGATGCAGACCCGGCTGTACGTACGCTGCTGCACACGTACGTAGCGTCAGCATTGAAGCGAGCCGCAAGTTGCATGCGCCTGCCTGCCATGCGTTATGCTACGGACGTATGCACCGCAAAAAAGTGTACGCTAATGTCACGCGCGCCCCACATCGAATCCACGCAGTCACCTGCGCTGACTCCCTTTCCGAAGGCGGCCTTGAGCCTCTGGCTGGTCGTCAGGTGTAACCTTGCCAATGCAATGCTTACAGCTTGTGATACCTTTACTCGCTGGGCAATCAATGCACGCACGATTGCCCCTACGAGCATCAAAACGAACTAAGAGGCACTGAGGCACCATGGATGCACTCATGCATCACGGCCTACCGAATGCTCGCTGGCTGTCGTAGTATACTGGATATACTGGGTGTACTGGATAGGCTATGTGTGTGATGTGAGTATCGGGAGTATTGGCAAGCGGACACGTTGTGGCTCACATTATCTTGTGCTACACAGTCTTGATGCTGTGGGGCAGTGAACCAGAAAGGGATTGGGTTGGGGCCATGCAGGGGTCTGCGGGGGTAGGGGTAGTGGGGGGGCCGTGCATGTGGGATCGTGGGACCGGCCATTACACGCGTTTATTCCACCCCAGCAGTCAACCATGTGCAGCCATGGTAGTGCCAGCGCACCGCCAACACGCAAGCACGCAGCGGATTGGAGGATGCTTGCACATGCTTCACAGAAAATGAACCCAACCAGCATTGGGTGCTGTGCCCCTCTCCATCGCTCTCAGCTACGCTACGCATTTGCGTGCGGGCGCAGTCAGCAGTGGGCGCTGAGCGGGCACCACCAGGTTGCGGTAGGGCCCGGATGACCCACTTCACCCGCACGACATACGCGCCCGCGACGCCAGCCCGTTGCGCTGAGCGCTCTGGTGGCATGGCATTAACAGCCGCAACGCATGCATGCAAGCAGCAGCGCCCGCCACGACCAGCGGACCAGCCATGTGCGGTGCAGCCGGTGCAGCCGCCGCCAGGGCTTAGCATACAGTTCACGGTGTAGTGCACCAAGAATCCGCGCTCGTTCATCTTCGGGCGCAGGAGTCGTGCACATGGACGACTGCCAATAACGTGCGCTAACGCACACCCTATCCTCACCGATTGTTGTCCACCCGCGGTGTGTGTGATTGCGCGCAGGCGCATGCGGCTAGAGTAGGTAGCCAGGTAGGGGCACGGGAAGGCACGGCGATTGAATGCAAAAACAGCAATAATCGACACTCATCCTCTACAACTGACGCGCAAGATGTCGCGCGCACCTAACTGCGCCGTGATTAGTCATCGTCTCATCGATCACTAATCACTCGGCTGGATCAAAACGCGGAGAGGCAGCCCTCCCTGCACGCATACTCCGTTGTGACTGTTGCATCACCCATTGAGCTCACGTGCCTGGCTGCACGCCCACCATATACCCACAACAACAACCAACAGTGCAAGACAGGCATGCATGCTAATCAAACACAGCGTCAAATTCAATATCCTGCAGGTGCGGGACGGACGAAAAGGCTGCAGCCAGAACTTCTTGTGCACGTGCATCCGCAAAATTAGAGATTACGATGCGGCGCAGCCCGCTGCGGCGCGGTGAGTCCCGCAGCGCCTGCAGCAGCTGCTGGGTGTCATCGTCAGTGATGGCGTTGTGTTGCAGTGTCAGCACCTGGAGGGATGGCAGCGCCGAGCTGGACCGCAGCACGTCGCACAGGGCCGATATGCCAGCGCTGGCAAACGACACGCTGCACGTGATGTCAAGGCAGATGAGGCGAGAGAGGTGCTGGGCGGTGGACAGCAGCGCACACACCTGCTGCATGTCCTGTTGCCTCAGACCAAGCACTTGCAGCCGTGTGAGAGCACCAAGAGCCGCAGTGGAGATGAGAGCGCATACCACACGGCCTGTCCTTGCGCCGGCGACTTGACCATAGGGAATGAAGCCGATCGCGACATGCTGAAGGTTGCGCAGGCTGGTGAGTGACGTGTCTGCGAACAGCTCAACCAAATGGGCAGCGGCGTCATCGTCTATCTGACCCGTCAGCAGCAGGCTTTGCAGGGTCCCCATGTGACACGCCGCCAGCAACGTCTTCAGCGCCGCTGCCACTGGCTGGTCGATGTCGTTCCCGCCCAAATTCAACGTGCGGAGTCCGCTGAGGCCGGTGGCGGCCGCCAACGCCGCCAAAGCGCTTGATGTGACGGTTCCTGAGTACTGGACGCGGACTCGAAGGAGACGCAGCTCGGTCAGGCCGTGCAGGTGTGGGGCATGCTGCAGCATCCCCGCCACACATGTGGCCAGGCCGGGTGAGTCCTCCGTCACAGCAGGCAGGCCCAGCTTGGTCAGGCGCAGGTGCCGGGCGCCACGCAGCGCTTCCACCAGCTGTATAACGCACTCGGCAGAAGCGATACTGCGAGTGCTGGCATCCGGAAAGGAAAGCTCCTGCAGGCCGGACAGCTGTGTGTGTGCCAACGCCGCGCACATGCCCGGTAGCGTTGATGCGTCCCAGTCTGAGCCAAGAAGGACCAAACTGGTAAGGGAGGATGCCAGGTGCGGCACGCGGAGCAGATTGAGCACAGCTGAGGCGTACTCCTCAGTGTGCGCCAAGTCACAGCGCTGAATGGAGCGCAGGTGTGTGGCTTGCGTGAGGGACGCTATGAAGGACTGCCAGCCGCCGCGCTCCACCTCGTTGCGGGTCATGTCCAGGTGCTGCAGGTTGGCCAGGTGCGGCGAGCTGAACAGGATGCGGCCGAGCTCTGAAATGCCTGCAGCCTTAAGCTTGGCCCAGCTCAGGTCCAGGTGTGTGAGGTTTGAGAGGAAGGCGCATCCCAGACCCTGAAGGCGCATCAGCGTCTGGGTGTCGGCGTCGGGGCTATCGTGGTTGTCATCGCCACTGCCATCATCCGAGTCCTCCCAGCCAGGCAGTCCATCACAGCCGCCTCTGTCACATGAAAACCCCGCGTAGGCTCGCCAGGTGTGTGCTGGAGGGCGCCAGCAGCGCTGACCATGCTGCATCAACAACGCCGCCAGCCTTCGTTAGCATGCCAACCATGTCCACACGCAGGCAGGTAAGCTCGCGCAGATGTGATGACAGGCGCACGCAACCCAGTGCAGCCGCCATGGTGGCGGCGTCTGCGTGCTCGCCGCTCAGCTTGATGGCAGTGAGGCAGGAAAACCATGGTGGGAGCGGCTGGCTTGGACCGTACGGCCAGGCTAGGCGCATCCCGGGCGCACACCAGCGGCTGCGCAGTGCAGTGACGCCGTGCGAGTAGCATTCGCGCCAGCGCTTGCACACCAGCCTTGCGGCCCTGTGCACACGGTGGGGGGCGAGGATGAGCTCCAGCACGCTGTCTGGCAAGCGCTCCGGCTGGCACATGGCCTTGGCATTACCCGTTTCTGACATGATATAAATAAGCTGCTCGGACCAACGAAGTGTGAGGTGGCTTTTGTGGTGCGTTGGGTCTGCTGGCTGAGCTGTTGTCTGAGCTTATGTCATTGTCGCGCCGTGCGAGTGGGCGAAGGTCCGCCGAGAAGGAACTATGCGTGCTGGCCCCACAGACTGCGGTTCAGCGCGCAAGAGCAAGAGGCAGGAACAGAACTGACTACGGCACTGAACCTGGCAGCAACTTGGGCGCAAGCACGTGAAGCACCGATGGCAAAATTCAAACGCCCCCGTCGCTGACAAACTGTGCACAGGTCTGGGGCAACGTGCACGTTGCACAAGGTGCAACTGTTTGCTACAAGCCTCAAACCGACTGCAGCGTGTATTGTGCACAACATCAGCCTTTCACACTCACTGTGCAGGCTGAAGCCCGTGGATAACAAACACAGCAGTGCCCAGTACAGTGGTGGCACATACCAACCTGCTGCCCCAGTGCAAAGTTCAAATCCTACTGCAGAAAGAGGTATTTATGCTGCTGCAAGTCAAACCCTCGACCCTGCTGTTCGCCCCACCACGTGTTAAGCTAAGCCAAAAGCAAGCGCCGTGCAAGGTGTAAGGTTACGTGGCAAACACAGCCCTGGTTTAATACAGGGACGCCACAGGCGTACATGCATTTGTCAATCTGGAAATCGGCCCGTCCTGTGTGCCGGTGTCGCAGTTTATGATGTGCAAGCCCGCTTAGGGCACAATAAGAACGCCAGGGCATCAGACTACACACTCACCTATTGGCGACGGCGGTATTTCGGACTGAAGTCGCAAGTACTGCCTGAGCAGGCTCACAGGCAAATGCTGCAGCTGTTGCCTGTGTGATATCGTCACACTGGCACCATCGCGTATTCGCGTCGAGGCACGCTTCTGCACTGTGAAGACGTTGCAGGCCAAGCCAGCCAACACCAAAGGCTTCACCAAGTATCCTCACCAAGTATACCTTGAGAGGCGAGGGGCACCTGCAGGACAATACGGTGTGGTGATGCAGACGTCGCGAGCCGTGCTATTGAGGTTGTTGCTGTGTGACTGCACGAGGCGGACTTGCTAGGGGCGCAGGCCTAAGAGACACCTGCTGGACAACTACCTACAATATTGGCTGGCCCCACACGCTCCACCAATTATACACGAATTCTATGATTTGTGTCTGCGCCAGGCGCTGTCGGATGTGTGCCGTGATTCCTGACACCATGCCTGCCTGGAAAGGGCGCATGCCGGCTCGCGCCCTTGACAACAAAGGCAATCGAGGCGCCGGACCTTCAGTCGATACACTTGTGCACATGGTCAGCACCCCATGACCCGTGCCATGCTGTTGCACGCTGAGTGTTGTAAGGAGGCAAGCATGGTGGATGGGACTGCACCCCGCAAACATGCGAGTTCACCGCGCACAGCGTTGCGGACAGCCAGCATGGAGAACAACATTTCAGCGACATTAACTGCTCATGTGCGTGAAGGCAGACCGAATAGACCGAACTGTGTTCACCAACCCAGTGTCCGGTCAGCACTCCGCAGATCATCGGTGTTTGAGCTGCTGTGTCTCTTGCTGCACTGGCATGCATGCAGGCTTTGGGCCCACTCGCCGCCACCCGTAAGGCCCGTCAGTCCGAAACCACCAGAATCGCTGTCCTTTTCTTACAGCAAGCACATGCATGGATGCAAACAGCTCCAGAATCAGCCACCCTGTTCCAACCCAGCAGCAGGCACCGCGCCGCCACTGTTGCCGGCACTTCATGACCCGCTGCAGTTTCGGCCACCACCGGCTCAGTAGCGTAGCGCCGGTAGCTGCGGGGAAGATGGGTGCAGCGGCACTGGGGTGCGGCATCACGTACAGTGCACACCTGATGCATGCGTGTGGTTGGTAGCTGCAGCCGTCTGGAGCACCGTACCGGGCATGCTGCCTTGTCGCGTAGATGGAGGCACATGCATTCATTAATCGTCGCCCGGCGCTGTGCCGGCCTGCAGGACGTTCACCTGCAGGTGCGAAGAGTAGCCTGATGGCGGAGACCGTTGCAGCTGCAAAACATACACATGACAGCAGCATGCAGCATGCGCTCACAGGGCAGCTAACAGCTTACAGCATATGCAGGGCAGCAGCGGCAGCAGGCGGCAAATGTGCTGCCACAACACAAACGTCCACATGCGCACATGCCTCAGCGGGCGTTAGTGCTGCACGGTGTTGCTGTGCAGCGAGCAGCGGCAGTGCAGTCCTGCAACGCAGCGCATGGCACGCTTCAACACACCGCCAGCCGTAGAGGCACACTCAGGCAGCCCGCATGCGGCTGCGGAGGCGATGTCACACTTAAGCTTGTGGTGCGTCAACCAGCGGGACAACGCCGTGGAGCAGCACCAGCGGCCGTGCATACCATTTGCTGGCGAGGCATGACAGCGGATGACACGGCTGCCGCCAGCGCTGCACTCAAAAGGCCTAGAAAGCGCCCATAAGCAGCAAGACACAACTGCGCAGCTTGGTCAGCAGCGCAATTGTCCGAAGATTCTGGCTTGGTACCATGACTGCAGTACAAGCATCAGCAAGAGATGGCAAGAGGCAGTACATCCCAACAACGTGCAAAACGGATGGCCAAGATGCGCATAACTGCATGCATGCGTGCATCGATCATGGCCATTCCCCTCCTATGCATCATCGCATGGCTCGTCCAGGCCTCCGCTAGCAGTGTTGCTGCTGCAGCCTCAAGGCCATGGCGCATGATGCCGTTGTGGCGGGTGGCGGATGACTGGGCACGGCGCGTGCGATATGGCCTTGACAGGATTTAGGGAATGGTCCGCGCCGCACCGCAGCGCTGAACCGCATGGAACGCCTCCCACACTCATGTCACATTCGGGAGTCACTCAACGAAAGGTGTTCTCAGCGCATGACCTCCACAGCTCAGCTGCGTGCACCAACATGACGATAGCAAGGAAGACCGCAACCAGCGCAATAGCCAAGGCTGTGTTTCAAAGGGCAGGGCGGGGCAGGTGCGAAACAGCCGTGCTCGCTCATTCAGGTGCAAGAGTCAACCAAGTGAAGGCTGCCACCACATGCAGGATTATCATTCAAGACTGAACATGGGTGGCATGCAGAAACGTGCATCTCTTGTCATTACGCAAGTAAGATTATCGGTGCGGCGGTACCACAGCTGACCCTACCACACCTAACACTCCCGCACTCACGCACAAGAGATTGACTACTACGCACCCTCAGCTTGAAAACACGTTCCGCGTGTGCAGGTAAATGGACGTGCGGGCGATGCGATGGTGGTCGTTAGCCATCACAACTGACATGACAGGTGCGGCCCGCACCTTTTAACACGGCAAAACATCATGATGTGTTACTTATCATGAGTCACTGTTTTCAACCATTCATCGTGAGAGCCTACAAGCTCGTTTGCAGGCCCTCGAGACGCAACAAGGGCCAAACGCACAACAGCGTGCATGCAAGCTACTCAAAACTTTCATCAACTTCAACGTCCTGCAGGTGCGGGACTGACTGGAAGCCTGCAGCCAGCACATTTCGTGCATTTGAAGCTGCAACACCGTAGAGCAGGATGCGGCGCAGCCCGCTGCGGTGCGGTGATTCCTGCAGCGCCTGCAGCAGCAGGTGGGCGGCATCGCCGGTGACAGAGTCGCAATCCAGTGTCAACACCTGGAGGGACGGCAGCGCCGAGCTAGACCGAAGTGCGTCGCGCAAGGCCGATACGCCGGTGCTGACTTCGGAGCCGGTGCACGTGATGTCAAGGTCGATAAGGCGAGCGAGGTGCCGGGCGGTGGACAGCAGCGTGCAAAACTGCTGCATGCCTTTATCCGTCACACCCAGCTCCAGCCGGGTGAGGCCACATAGTGCCGGATTGGAGACGAGCGCGCACACCGCACTGCACTTTGCTGAGTTGTTGGCGTCTGTTCGACTGCCACCGTGCCCAACTGCGATAAATTGAATTGCGCCAAGGTTGGTGCGGAATGCGTCGCCAAGCAACTCAAGCAGCTGAGACGAGTGATTGCGCCAATCACAACCTTGCAGCAGCAAGCTGTGCAAGCCCTGCATGTGCCGGGCCTCCAACACTGACGTCAGCGCTGCTGCCACTTGCTCAGTGATGTCGTTGCAGCCCAAATCCAACGTGCGCAATCTGCTCAGGCCGGTAGCAGTCGCCAGTGCCGCCAAAGCGGCAGATGTGGAGGTGTCAGGGCCATCGTGATAACACAATCGCACCAGACACAAGTGTGTCAGGCCGTGCAGGTGTGAGGCGTGCTGCAGCATCCCCGCCACACACGTGGCCAGCCCAGGCACCTCCTCATCCACCGTCGGCAGACGCAGCTTGGCCAGGCGCAGGTGCGGGGCGTCACGCAGCGTTTCCACCAGCCGTATAGCGCACTCGGCAGGGCAGCAGCGGTCGTCATCATCCAATAAGCAAAGTGCCCGCAGGTTGGACAACCGTGTGTCTGCCAACGCCGCGCACGTACGCGCCAGCGCTGATTTGTCCCAGTCTAAAACTGAGGCTGAGAGCGCCAAACCGGTGAGAGAGGATGCCAGGTGCGGCACGCTGAGCAGATGGAGCACAGCTGAGGTGCTCTCCATGTCGCCATTCACATCCAAGCGCTGAATGGAGCGCAGGTGCGTGGCTTGCGTGAGGGACGCTATGAAGGACTGCCAGCCGCCGCGCTCACCCTTGTTGCGGGTCAAGTTCAGGTGCTGCAGGTTGGCAAGGTGCGGGGAGCTGAGCAGGATGCGGCCGAGCTCTGCCATGCCTGCGGCTTCAAGCTTGGCCCAGCTCAGGTCCAGGTGCGTGAGGTTGGAGAGGAAGGCGCTCCTCAGACCCTGAATGCACATGTGCGCACGACGGTTGACGCGGACGCCGTCATGCTGGCTGTCACCGCCACCGGATATGTCATTGCCGTCATCCTCACTCTGCCTTTCATATTCATCACTGCCATCGTCCGAATCCTCCCAGCCATAGACTCTGGTGAGCGGGCCTCTGAAGGTGGAATACCGCAACGTGCGCAGGCTCGCCAGGTGTGCGCTGGAGGGCGCCAGCAGCGCCGACCACGCAACATCAACGAGGTCGCCAGGCTTGGTTGGAACGCCATACATGTCCACATGCAGGCAGGTGAGCCCCCGCAGGTGTGTCGACTGGCGCACGGAATCCAACACAGCCGCCATGGTGGTGGCATCTGCGTGGAAGCCGCTCATCTTGATGGCAGTGAGGCGGGAAAACCAGGGCGGGAGCGGCTGGCTGGGACCGTAAGGCCAGGCGAGGCCCATCCCTGGTCCCACACAAACGGCTGCGCAATGTTGAGACACTGTGCGAATAGCAGTTGCGCCAGCGCTTGCACACCAGCCTTGCGGCCCTGTGCACGCGGTGGGGTGCGAGGATGAGCTCCAGCACGCTGTCCGGCAAGCGCTCCGGCTGGCACACGGCCTCCTCATCGCTCACGTCTGCCATAGATAGCTCCGCGCCCGCCAGGTCGGCGTCCGCCACATGCTGCACAGAATCCACACCCACGCACAACGTGCTGATGCATGCCACTGTGCTGTTGAGTTGCATGCATTAAACGCATGCAGGTCAGCTCAACCAGACGGCTGCAGCCACCACACGCCATCAACCTAGTACAACATTGCAAGTGCAGGTTGGTGCAGCAGTCGTAGTTGCCATAATTGACCAGAAGAAACAGTTTGCTAGCAGGCAGGATGTGCTGTGCTCACCTGCATCGTCGTGTAGTGTATCACAGCAACAGGCTTACAGGCTACACAGCAAAGCAGGTGAGCCAGCGCATCCTGCCTGGTGTGTAGCCAGTTTATAGCCAGCTGCAGCAGCAACAACAGCAGCAGCTGTTCTGGCCAAGCAGGCTGCTCACCTCGGCGTGCGGAGACGAGGCACCCGTGGGTCCAGATGCGCAGCCGCCACCGCCATCGTTGCCCTCCGCCAGCAGCGGCCACACCTGCTCCTGCTGCTGCTCCTGCTCAGTCTGCTGAGACCTACATGTCCACTTGATCAAGCTATAGCCCAGCGTGAACGCCAGGCCGCAAGCGCCCAGTGCGCCGACACGCAGCAGGGTCGCGTCGAGGGTCGCCATGTTTGTATGACAGCCTTTGATCAGAGGCCCTATGGCATCACCATTATATTGCCTGAAGTACTCTGTTATGTGCCAATGCTCCGTCTGATTGGGCTTTCATCGTTTGTCTACGTGATGACGACCGATCCCTGGCATCCATGCCGGGTCTGACATGGATGCCTGACCTGGCATCTGCACTGCGGGTGTATCTGTGCACAGTGCAGCGCAACGGGCCCCGCAAGCAAACACATAAACCCACACTGTTTCATCAGGTCAGGAAATACCAACCGCGGCATCTTGTACACACCGACCGATCTTTGATACCGTTCTGGTACGGCTTGGATCTTCTGGAATAATGCTGTTAACACCACTTGTTTGAGCTCCGCGCTCGTCAATGCACGGTTGGGCTACCTGACAGCAGTGAGCCAAGCCCAAGAGGTGTCAGCAGTGCTGGCAGGCACACGTAACCCATCCCACACTGAACACGCGCAGTTCACCTGCAGGCAGGCCTGATGGCAGACAGGAAGGCAGCTAGGCAGCCGAGGCCAGCAGCATGCGGTGTGTGTTCACAGGGCGGGAGGGGGGCACGCGGGGGGCATGCAACCGCTCACGACTTGGCCGCGCAGCACATGCACCAGCAGGTGGTTACGGGGCTGCCCTGGCGGCCGTTCAGCAATAACCGTCAGCACCGCAAACCGTCTGAGAGGCCGCAAGCAGCACGCCGTGCGATGACAACAAACATGTCATTGTGGACGCCACAGCAGAACCGTATGGGCACCGGTGCAGGCATAAGCATGACGTGCTCTGCGGGGTGCCGTGAAACCCAGCAGCCGGTGAGTGATGGACTGCATACATGCCTGACTTGGCATGATTGTCCGCTATATGTAGTACAATGCATGCTGGCGGTACACCACGCCCCTGACGCATGGTTGAAGGCGTTACGGGCCGCCACTGGCGCCGCAGGCAACGATGCAGACGCCCCTCCATCGTGAGAAAAACATCACCCACCACCATTCCACCAGCCACCGCAACCACAACTACAGGTGCCATCATGTGCACGAGGCAGACGGACCCCGTATCCGCTTCAACCAGGTCAGTCCCTGTTGCTCAGCACGACAGGTGCATGCCGCAGCTGTTGGAAATGTTACTTGTTAAGGTGTGATGCAACTTCATTTCGAGAGAGCCACCATATTTGTTTGTTTGCCAGGGGGCCAGTTAAGTGCGGGCATCAAGGTAAGTGCTCTGCAGGATGCAGTGCGGCGACATCTGGTAACCTGGATAGTTATGGTATGACATCCATCGTTGTCGCTGGTGCATGTTGACTCTGTGAGGCGTACTATGTGATGCCTGATACATGATGGAAGGCGGTACGCTCAGTGTGTGTGGCGCCACCTGCAGCGTTGCGTGCTAGCGCTGCAGACGACCTCCCAACATGGTGAAAACGATAGCAGGAGCATTGTGTATGAAGGCAGGCCGGTCCACACATATATCAGCACTCAACAGGCTGGTCCGACGTCGCAGTGTACCCGCCAGCTTGGGTGCATGGTGACACGCCCCTCCACCTCTACACCACCAAAGCAGCGCGTGAGCGCATGACTGCCATG
>BDDA01001503.1:0-17427 GCA_001662385.1 Chlamydomonas asymmetrica | reverse complement strand
CCCGCCCCCCCCCCCCCCCCCCCCCCCCCCCCCTTCCTCTCCCTCCCACGAACATGTGCCTTCTTTGAACCCCTCTCAAGGTCGGCCCTGGGCCTCTGGCTAGCCGGCCGAGTGTAAACAACAACAACGAAATAACAATGCGAGGCAAGGTGTGATGGTGTGCAGTGGGTCACGCACATGGATATGTATGAGGTGCGATGCAGGCGCTGCTGTTGTGCAAATGCGACACGATATAGCTGTGTGCATGCACACACAGCGCAATGGTAGCATCGGCCACCGGCTAGCGTTCTCTGCTTGGGCGATGTTGCTGCCAATCGCCCCATGAGGGCCCCTTCCGTCGACGCACTGCATCCAACACAGACACAGACACACAACCAGACTTCCAGGCACCGCCTGCGACGCACGTTCATGACGAGCCCAACTGAGAAGTACACCATGATGCAGAAGAACGTCGCGCTGAGGAAGACCTCTGGGAGGCGCAGCACCACGCCTGCATAGAGCGCACAAATCGCCAGTCAGCACAGCCAGCCGTCAGCCATCAGCGGCAGCACAAGGCCAGCACAGCTGGCCAGCCCGTACACGAGGGCACATGTACCGCCCAGCGCCTTGCGCTGCCAATGCATCGTAGCAGCGTGTCGGTCTCAACTCATCAAGCGTCCCGCCAACTTAACGGGCGAAGCCATCACCGCAAGGCCCTGTTGAACGCCTCAATGCGTGCATTTGTCCTATTTCAGTCTGTGTGGAGGCCAGCTGCCCTCACCGAACAGCCAGGTCAGCCGGCAGCCGCATCACTCACTGGTTGTTGCGTAGATCCAGGGCGCGTAGAAGTTGTGGCTGCGCTGCCTGAACAGAACCGGCAGGCGCTGACAGTAGATGGGCACGTAGTTGAAGCCGCCCTGCAAGCAGGCGCAGGCGCAGATGAGAGGTAAGGACACAGGCAGGCGGACACTCACACAGCGCGCAGCCAGCCTGGTTACCACCGCATGGCGTCCAGGTGGCATCCAATACATATGACGGTGGCCGCACGGTGGCCTCGTGCATGTGGTCCCCCATACGACCACAACGAACAGAGCACTCGGGCATCATGCACAATTTCGTGCAGCAAACTGCTACATGCTGTGCTAATCCACTGCTGGACACATTCCAGTGGGATGCTCGGCACCCGACTGATCACTGAGCCGGCCGCTCCACCCACCACCTCGTTGCCGTTGCCGTTGCAGCATGCGAGCACTGACAAGTTAACATCAGGAGCGTGCTGGCCAAACGGCCCATGCGCCCTCAGATGGGGACCAGCTGCCACTGAGGTGTGCCGCTAGCCAGGCGTACTGCTGGCGGCCGTGTACCGCCCGCCTACCCAGTACGCAGTACGCACCATGAATGTGGACATGAAGGAGTAGAAGATGACGCTGAGGAAGAGGTTGGCATCCGCAAAGTTGTCGCGCGACAGCTGCGTGAAGGTGGTGCTTACCAGGAACGCGCTGAACACCGCCTGCACACACGCATGGCCACGATGCCGTACACCGTACACACGATCGCACTGCGGGGAAACACACTTGTTCGCAAGGTTCGCAGCAAGGATGTGCCCGCGGCAAGGCCAGGACTCTGACGGATCCCGGTTGCAAGCTTGCACGCGGCTTTGGGCGTGGAGCGCTAGGGCATGAACCCACGACCACGATGCACCCAGGTCCACTACCAGGAGGCAAGCGTGGGCTGTGGCAGGACCGAGGACCGCTCATGCTCGTATTCGGTCTGGAGCTGGTGGTGAGAGCTGACCCCTTGTCGGTGCCAGTGGCGGAATCCTCCACCCATCAACGCCAGTCATTTGTGATGCGCGTTGGCGTGTTCAACCCTCAAGGCAGCGCTGTCCCCGCTGGCGCTTATTTACCTGGCCGACCGTGGCCTTGATGAAGTCCATGTTGCGCCGCAGCAGCAGCACCTCACGCCCCACCACCGTGGCGGTCATCGCCAGCAGCGATTGCGCGTACCTACACGGCGCAAAGACAAGGCGGGAGGTATCTTCGCCATCCGTCCGGCAAGGTTTTTGCGGTGCTGATGCCCTGACCTACATGCCACACGCGCCACACGCTCTCACTTGTGTTTGTGCAGCACCATGCCCTGCAGCGGGTGGTGGTACGCGGGGGCAGCCAGCGCCGCGGCCATGGCGCGGCCGGTGTCGCTGGCGGCGAACGCTGCCTCCAGCGCGGGTGGCGTCACCCAGCGCCAGTCCGCACGCGACACCACCACTGCTGCTGGCGCCTGCGGCTGCTCCTGCTGCGGCGGCGGGTCCTCAGGCTGCTGTGGTGTGGCTGCTTGCTGTTGTGTGCCCCAGTAGCGCTGCATCTCCAACACCAAAGAGCATCAGTGGCAGAGCCGTTGTCATCAGGCTTGCAAATGCGTGCGCCTATCCCACCCGCAGATGCACGTGCAAAGCAGCGCCACATTCTGCCCTAGGCAGGCATCCACACAGACTTATAAACATGCATGTTTCAGTGCCACGTTTCAGTGCCACACGCAGCCAGATTCGGTTGCTGCAGCTCGAGCACCCCTGTTTGGATCCTGGTCCAGTGCTCCCCATCTGGGGTGAGGACAGCATGGACATTTCGGCCGACGTGCTCGTAACGCAACGCAACATAACACACGCGAGCAGCATGCAGCAAGGGGGATCAAAGAAACTTAATGAGTTGCTCCTGCGCCCCTCTCACCTGCTGGTCGGTGAAGGTGGTGACCTCCTGCAGGAAGTCCGCCGCCATCATGGCGGGCGGGCAGTGCAGGTGCAGCGAGGCGAAGAAGGGAAGCACCTCCTCGCGCGGCCCGAAGAACACCACGCGGCCATGACTCATCAGCATCACGTCGTCAAACTGCTCGTAGATCTCCGGGGAGGCTTGCAGCAGCGAGATCAGCATCGTGGCCTGTTGCAGAGCCAAGCGGCGAGCCACACGCCAGGGGCGGGCAGCACTTCAAATATAAGGAGGCAAACAGCAAACCCGCCACACAAGCAAAGGCACAAGCAAAGGCGGGATGCGCAGCATAAATTCTATCGGCATCCTGATGCTATCAGTATGGGGTCAAGGGGACGGCAAGTCTTAGAGCACCCACGGAAGGTCAACATGGTAACGATGCAACTGGCCCCTGGGTTCTCAATGTGCAACCAGCTGCATGCCCGCAACGCTGCAACGCGTCCGTCATACATTCAATAAATCATCGCCCACCACACGCATCGTGGAAACAGCACGGGGAGGACTCACATGCGTGCTGCGGGTGATGGTGCGCAGCGCCCGGACGATGTTGAACGCGGTGGCGGAGTCAAGGCCGTTTGAGATCTCGTCCATCATCATCACGCGTGCCTCCCCGACAAGCATCTCGGCTGCACGGGTGCCGCACACATGCGCGCGGCAAGAGGATTAGAGGGATGAGCAGCTTAACCCCCGCACAAGGGAGGATCTGAACAAGCCTGGCGCACAGTAAGGCACACCATCGTGCAGAGCTGCTGTGAGCTGTTGACTGCTGATGCCATGCATGGTGGACTGCTCTTTCAGCAACCACTTGCGCTCTGTTGCTTGCAATGCATTTATCCTCCCAACGCTGCGGCCAACAATCAGCGATTAAAAGTCGAGCCCAAACACCGTCCCTGCACCTCACCGCTGGTGACGCGACGCTTCTGGCCTCCCGACACGCCCTTGATCATGTCGTTGCCGAGCAGCGTATCCAACACGTGGTCGATCCCCATCATGCGCGCAAACACCTGCATGGAAGCGCAGCGTGGCACGGTCAGGCACGGGGTGACGGGCTACGCCACAGACCGCCACACTCGTCGCATATGCCGCCTGGACGGCCTGGTGTGTTTGGCACTATCACCAGCAGGAGTGTCATTATGAATACCGTACTGCATCAGCAGCGAGTCAAGTGTGTAGTTCAGTGTGTGATCATGTGTGCGGTCAGGTGTGGATCCTCCCTCTTACCTCCACCAGCACGCTGGCCTGCTTGCCTCCCGCCTGGTTCTTGTTGATCGCGGCCTGCCACATGGCGTCCAGGTGCGGCTCAGGCTGCACGCCCTGCTGCGCCTCAGCCAGCACCACAGCCTCGTGCAGGCCTGCGCGCCAGAGCACACAGGCAGAGGTGTTTGAGCGGTTGGATGAAGGGTTGGATTCGGTCATGAACAAGAGGGATTCCGGACTCTTGTCCGTCCTCATCTAGAGGGGAGTGTCGGCCTCAGCTAGAAGCGTTAAGCGTAAAACAAAGGAAATCTAGGGTAATCAGGGCCGCTGGGGTCAGAGAGTATAGCGTGTGTGTGTGAATGCGTCGGGTGCATCTGGATGGGCAGTGAGGCCATAGGAAGTGGCAGGTGGTGGCGTTGGGCACGAGACTGCGATCTGGGTCAGGCGGGAATCCATGCAGGCCATGCAAGCCGGGCAGACATTGGATTGCAATGGGAGCTGCGGAAGCACTGCCCGAGTGCTGGGCATGTCTACATGTCAGTGCATGCATTGGCATGCGCGGATCCATGTGCACTTGCGCTGGCAGCATCCGCATGCACTTGCGCTGGCAGCATCCGCATGCACTTGCGCTGGCAGCATCCGCATGCACTTGCGCTGGCAGCATCCACATGCACTTACGGCGTGCGAACTCGGGTCCAAGGCACCGTGACGCAAAGCCCAGCGTCTCACCCACCGTCATCTCCGCGATGTGACTGTCACGCTGCACAGTTGCACACACCCGACAGCCCACGAGCAAGCAAGCACACAGCAGCTGTTGTGTTAGCAGCCCCGCCACCGCCCATCGGCCATCGCACAGCCGGAAAGATTCTCTGTACACAGCCTTGCCATTATTGTAATGAATTGATAATATCTATGATAGTGCGGGAGAAGCGTGTGCAGTGTGAAGCGGCCAAGGCAATGCATTCAGCACATAATGAACGCGGCGCCTCACCTGGTCGATGTACGCTGCCACGCGCTCAACAACAAAATCCTTCCCCGGCATTAGCCCGTTGTAGGTGATGTCACCAGACACCTGGGACACGCAGCGGTGCAAACGACCGCGTGGGATGAGCGGGCATGGCGTGGCGGGCGGAAGCGGGCGGGGAGAGGGGGAGAGGGGGGGGGGGAGCCAGGACAAACCGCATGCAGCATGCTGAAAATGTGCTGCAGTTCAGCGGCACGCTGCGCACAGGTAACGCACCTTCAACTGGCTGTCGCTGTGCAGCTGCCCCGCCAACGCCTTGAGCAGAGTCGTCCTGCCGGAGCCTGCGTAATAGAAACGGCGCACAGGTGAACCCCTCAGGCTTGCGGTGTGCAGGCCCTATGCGGAGCGTGCAGTTACAGGAAGCTTTGAGCCCTCCATGGGTAAGTTTGAGCTTGGTGGGGTATCTTGCTTAGTGAAGGCTGCTCAGCCTGCCTATCCCATCTGCTTCCCACTGTGAGTCAGTGTTGGCAAGTGGGCCTGACTTGCACATGCATTCGTACAGTAGTGCAAGATACGTTCACAACGTCGGCAAGCAACCATGCCACTGCGTCAGGCTCCCTTGTCTGATTGCCCGGTGTGCATACAGTCAAGTCATACACCATACAGTCAGGACGCTGGTGGCCCACCTGGTGGCCCCAGAAGAACACACATACGCCCCTGCGAAGGAGAAGGATAACAGTGCAACACACAAACGTGTTTGTTCAAGCTCGTTTTTTGTGGCCGTTTTGCCCGAATGGCCACGCTGTGTGCACGTGGCGGGCTGGTTTACTGGTGAGACTCCCACTTACAGGCTTTAACACGCCTGACGTTCCATACAAGACTGTCTTGCTCTGTTTGCAAGCGCGGCCTGTGACCTTTAGGGCCAGGCCGCGCAACGCTGCAGCGGTGACGCTGGCAACCGTTGGCACGCCCTGGCTTGCCGGCTCGACATCCACCTCCACACATAGGTTGTTGAATTTAACCTCGACGCCTGGGAAAGTCAAGCCCACCCTGTGTGCAGTACGGCCAAGTAATTCTGCTTGCCTAGTGCTCCGTTACCGTGGGACTGCTGCTGTGAGCGGGATAACAGAGCGGGATAACAGAGAGCACTGTGCGCAGGTAAAATCAATATCACTATGTTACCTGTGCAGCCTCTCAGACAGTTTGGACACCAGCTGCGAAGGGTCCTGATTGCCAATTTGCGTTTCGAGTACTCGCTCCTGTGTTGATCAGCACATTCCAAGAACTTGGGACACATAAAGGCTCCTAGTAGAGTTGTATTTCATGAGCAGCAACTCACCAGCAACTCCAAGGTCTTGTCACGGTGCAAGGACCGGCTGCGCGACTGGCTGCGCGACGCCATGTTTAAGGACTGTTGAGGTTGCTTGTCCAAGCTGTTCCAGCGGGCCCAACAAGGCAGACTGCTTCACCCTAGCTTAGCATACGCAAGTCTAGAGCATAGGTGGACAGACAGGCGTTCTGGTAGCAAAGCTGCCACACCTACATTCTGCACTGCAACAATCAGAAGCATTTTGATAGATGAGAGGTGTCAGGTTCCGACTGACTAAAGTCGACAGTCATCATAGAACTTGAGCAACAAGCACAGCATGCTACGGTGCAGTTCAAGGTACGCGTAATGAGCCTGCTTGAAGGTCGTAGTATTTTCCATGTAAAATGGTCGTGTGATGACAGGTCTTACCTTACAGCGTTTGAAATTGCAAAACAAAGCATACTGCTGTGGTGTTATCAATATCTCTGCAACCTGGCCAAACATGTTCTGACGCGGTGTGTCCCGGTGTTGTCAACCTTGGCGACTGCAAGTCTTGCGCTCACGCAGCTCAGCGTGCGATTCACTGCCCCATCTGGACATAGCGGCCAGGCCTTGCACAGAACACGCAGGGGCGTGCACTAACCCTTAAAACCTGACAGAGACAGGTGACAGCTTTACTGCTTTTCCTGAGATGCGCGGAGGCAGGCGGAGGTTGCAAACGCATATATATACTTTGTGTACAATGCTTATGCAAAGGCCGTGTGGTGGTGTTGCAAGGTTGCAGAACACTTTTTGACAGGCTGATATGGTGCCGTGAAACGTGGTGTATTTTCGTGCCGGGTCTGTCTCTTGACCTCCTTGCCTGCGTGTGCTGTGCACTTGCCAGTGTAGACCGGGCAGCCTGTGTAGACCGGGCAGTCAGAACTGGGCAATGTGTTTACCGTTACTGTGTGTTTACTGTTGCACGTTTACGTCTGAACTTGAGGCTGCCGTGACGACCTAGCTTAGTCAGACACGTGCACGCGTGGAACCACGCGTGGAATCACTGTGATGAACGACACCAGTGTGTACCACCATGAAGAAAGGTGTGCGTCTTGGGAATACAACACAGTCGGGTGGAAAGGGGGGAGACAGGTATTTTGCTGGCCCGTCAACAGCAACCACAGGACAGCACAGCATGCACTGAGGCGTTCATGCTGACATACCCGCAGGGGCCTCAGGAGTGGAAGCTGCTGCGAGGGAAAAAGTTGGACATAAACGTAGGCAGGCCATGGTGCAGCAGGGGAAGAGCTTGGCAATGAGCACATGCGCACAGACGTCAAGGATGCAAACACTTTTGCAGCGCAGCGTTGCCCCGTGTGCATGGGGCACAGCGTTTGGGGGCAGAATTTGCCGTGGAAGCATGCAATCACACCGCGATCGTTGCATTCCGCTACTCACGATAACTCTTGAGTCTTGACGCGCATGAAGTGCAGCAGCAGGGTCGCATTACCGGTATCTGTGGGGACGCGTTTGGGCACCCCTGCAGTCATAGGACCCGCGGCAGACGTGTCTGCTGCATGAAATGTTCCCACATGCTGCAGTCTCATCGCCGGGTCCTCCCCTTTTGGAAATCCTTGCTGAACTGCTCTGGGCTACTGGTATAGGGTTTCTGGTATAGGGTTTCACTGGTACAGGGTTTCACTGGTATAGGGTATAGGGTATAGGGTGTAGGGTTTTAGCCAGTTGTTAGTGCAGGCCTTATGCCGACTGAATGTCTTCTGTGCTGATGTGGCATTTCACGCATGCAACCAGTGAACCAACACGCGGTAACTCCCGGCGTGAATGCCGGGTCAAGCATGTCTGGGCACAACCCAACAGGCAATAGCGCCTAAGCCTCTATGGGTGCATCCGCGCGTGTTGTGGTTGACTTTACATCACTTGGCCGATCAGGCCATTCATGGATGAGGGAAGAGGTCATGAGGTCGCATCAGGTGGACGCTCCGTCCTGTGAGTGTGTGTGTGTGTGCGATGTGTGCCTAGGCGTACATACAGGTGATCGTGAATCGTGCAGCAACTTCGGGGGGGAAGTGAGGGTACACTCGTTGCTGTGTGCTGCATTTGCAATTGCAACAACTCTGCTATACCATTTCATTTTTGCATCAGAGCCCGCAGCATGCTTGAAAATTGAATTGCTGCGGAATGAGCAAGGAAGCAGGGCAGCATGTCTTGCACACGCTGAGGCTGTCGCATTGTGGATGGTGGGAAACAGACAAGCATACCCGAGCAATCCCGAACTGTGAGCTGGCACACCCCTGAGCCAGCTGTGCAACGTCAGCCAGTAATGCTTTTGCTAACTGGTGTTAAGGATCTGCATGCAGCGTGTGCAACAGTACAGTAGAAGCTTAGGATTCGTACACCGTTCGCCTGCATGTCCTAGGTTGGGCTGGTTTGCTGCTGTGGACGTGATTCTGGAAACCTAGCAAGCACAATGTACGCCGCACTATGCTGTAACCCGTGGCCACACGGATGATTCTGCGCGATCCTGCCCTTTGCATGCCACCGAAACCACGGGAAGCATCTGCACTCAAAGCCCACCCTTTCATGACATCATCGCTGCTCAGCGGATCATGCGACACCGGCATGCTAGGCCAAGGCTGGTGCTGGGGCCGTATAACAGTGGTGAGTCACTTCATTCAAGTATACGCAGCAGCAAGTCGTCCGCCGTTTCTTTGCAGCGCCTTGATTTGTGACAAGTAGAAACTGGTGGGGCTTTCTGCGCAGAGTAATTCTGTTGCTGAAAGAGGGTAGTGCACTACCCTCGCACCCATCCTGGACCAGTCCAAGTGGTGTTTGCCCAGGTGACACGCTTGACGACAAGCTTAAAACCAATCGGGCCAGCATCACGCAGCAAGCGGCAGACTATGCTTTGAGCTTGGACCTTCAGCTGACCACGAAACTTCCACCATCACACCCGCCTCTCACGTTCGCATGTCATCACTTGACATTCCCGCACGCAGCAGAAAACGAGGACCGGGCAGCGGCCAGTACGATGCTGATGCTGGTGTGTCAGCCGGGGCGAATGAAGTTTCAAGTTCAGACATATGCTGGCGCAGCGTGTTTGCGCTGGGCGGTGTGACAAATTCAGCGCCCGTCAATGGCGACGTGGGCTTGGCAGAGGACTGCGTTGCACGCGGCCCTCAGGGACTCTCACATTTGGGCCTTGGGCCCTTTGACGTTCTGCTCGCTGAGTCACTTCCTGCTGCGGAGTTCGCGGTGGGCTGTTTGGTGTCTTCGATGCGCGCATCGGGGCGCGCCAGCCTCGGCTTTGACATGGAGTGGCGCCCAGAGTTCAGGAAAGGGCAGAACAACCGTGTTTCAATGGTTCAGCTTTCAGCTGGCACGCTGTGTATCCTACTGCGTGTCTGCTGCTTCGGGTTCCGCTTGCCTCAGGTAAGGATAGGCTCACTGCTGACAATCAAGCAGACACAACCGACAGGCTGTTGCCAGGTTGTTGGTGTGCCAGGGTACATGCGGACATGGCAGACCTGCATGTGCTGTGCATGTCGTTTGCATGGCAAGTCAGACGACATGCTCGCGGTCCACGGAGCATGCATTTGCGCAGCAAGTGCATGGGGAGGCGGTTTGCCGCGGCTCTCCCAAATGCGGGAGTACTTCAGCGTTGGCCAGCCCGCACTACTTTGCATGCGACCAGTGGCAAATCGCAAAGCACTCCGCATGGCATGCCGGAACACATGCGCCATGCAGGGACAAGTGTTGGTGTTTGTGCTGAGAGGGACGGGAATGCCCTCATGGCCGGCAAGAAGCAATCCAAACTCCCGGCAGTCGGTTCTTGTCGGCATGCGTGTGTGTGTTATCAAATCAGGCAGAGCCCGTGTACGTGGATTCTGTGTGGTGCAGTGCAACACTGCCAGGTTGGCAAGCGCGTCAGCTGACGTGTGCCTGCCGCCGCGGTGGGTTGTCGTATGTCAGAAAGAGCGCCCAAGGCGCATGCCGTGTGATTCCCGTGCGGCCATGCGTTGTCGTGTGTGGCGCGCAGGCGCTCCTGCGGGACGTGATTGACGAGCCCGGCATCTCCCTGGTGGCGTGCGGCTTTGACAGCTGCGACCGGCTGAAGCTGCAGCGCACGTTTGGCCTGTCGCCGTCCAGCATGAGGTGAGTGGTCTGTCAACTGCAGCTATCACCTGCAGCTGTTACCTGCAGCTGTTACCTGCAGATGCGCTTGCGAGCCAAGGGACCCGCGACGCGGGATGCCCACAGTGGGGACCGCAACACCTGGTGCTCGGCATGCTGCGCTTGCTGGCCTTGCTGCACGTAATGACGTAACTCTGTTATAGGCGTGCATACAGGCTTTCCTCCTCGACATGTATGGGTGCATGTACCGTAAGGTGTTTTTGCATGACAAGTTTACGATGCATACCTTGGCGGGCTGCGGCAGTTGCAGCGGGCCGTTTTTGCTTGCTGCTCCTGGCTGGATGTTGGTAATGTCAGCACATCGCAGGCCTGTCAGCGTCTCACTGCACGGGCGTCAGTCCCGGCAACGGCTTGCCCCTTGATGCGTGCAAGCATGCACGCGGCTGCTTCCATGCCTTGCTCAGTGCGGTGGCAGCCAACCCACAGCTGCAGTGGTCGCTCCTGCATTAATTCGTGTGTGTGCCGTGTTTGCATGCGCCAGATGCAGGATTGTGGACATGCAGAGCCTCGCCAAAGAGCAAGGCTACACCAAGGTGTGAGCGGCATACGGTACAAAGTGTTACAGTATGTTCTCTTACGTCATGTCGCCCGAACGGCCCGTGCTCCCCCCTGATAGGTACCAGCACCCTTTGGCGGCAATCCTTTGGCTGTGCAGAGTCTGCTCCTTGCTGCTGCTCCACTGTTTGCATGCACTGATGCATGGGGGTGAGTGGGGTCGCCAGGGTGCATGCTGCAGTGTTGCGTGCCAGCCAGCAGTTCACCGATTCCCCCCCTTGGCGATCTATGCCTGCTGGTCCACCCCTGGACCTGATGACCCCTCCCTGCAGGTCGGCATCAAGGGCATGGCTCAGGCGGTGCTTCACGGCAGCTTCAACAAGTCCAAGAAGCAGAGCATGACCAACTGGGAGGCCCCGGGCCCGCTGGCCCCGTCAGCGCTGCGCTACGCCGCGCTGGATGCGCTGTGCGCGGAGCACATCTACCACAAGCTGCTGGCGGCACCAGTACCAGCCTAAAGTGAGGTAGTGCCCGCATGAGGAGTGGCGGTGCACAGCCTGTGGCGTGTGCTTCGGTAGCCCTATCGCTGAAGAGTCCTGG
Organism: Chlamydomonas asymmetrica; assembly: GCA_001662385.1. Taxonomy (NCBI): domain Eukaryota; kingdom Viridiplantae; phylum Chlorophyta; class Chlorophyceae; order Chlamydomonadales; family Chlamydomonadaceae; genus Chlamydomonas; species Chlamydomonas asymmetrica. Next base: position 5,930 of record BDDA01001503.1, on the reverse strand, counting down.
AGGGTGTTGGCGCTGCTGCCAAGTGGACCGCTTGCCATCTCCTTGGCTTAATTCCATGCATTTTTGTACCATACATCCATATGCAAAATGTTAGTGATCGTCAACAGGACCTCCCCTAGTACATTTAGCCGTTGCATCGCGTGAACTGGTGTCTCTGCTGCCGGCCTGCTGTGATCTCCCGTGAGCTGCCACACGCGTGCTGTCACACGCGCATTCGCGCCAAGGAAGGAATATGCCTTGGCGGACGTCTGACGAGTCATAAGCCAGCCTCGGGCCTGAAGCCAGGGCTGCTGTGGAACTGCATCGTGCATCAGCTCAACCCTATCTTGTCTGACATAGGTTAGGTTGTTGCTACGGAAGCGGCAGTGCCCCGGCGTTTGCTGCAGCTTGCCTGTTTGCCACGTATCGAGACAACAAGGGGTTTGCGTTTCTGCGTTAGCTAGGGTTCCATGAGCCTCCAAGTGCTCAACAGCAGGGTCACGCGTGTGCTCTGTTCTTACATAACCTCCAGCAACTGTCCTGTCCCATAAGGGGAACGTTGTTGTGTACTTGTCTGGTCACGCAAGCCGGCAACCTGGACAGCCGAGCGAGGACAAAGGCATGGCAGGAAGCAAGGCTTGGGTTTTGGCTCCAACACGAGTTTTCTGCGTTGAGGGTGTACGGGGTGGTAGCCGAGGCCGCCAGCCTGCAGTGCAGGACGCCATCAAACGGTGTCTCATACCGCACGCTGCTCAAAAAGCCCCCCACGTCCTACCAGAACTTTACAGAACTCCGCCATCAGTCCGCACAAGCAGGGCTCCAGAGTGGAAGGGCAGGTGCGTCAGTTTTTCACGTGCCCACACTTTTTAAGCCGCAGCGCACTTGGGCAAACCTTCACACGTTGTGTGAGGGATACAACGAGCGCGCACGTGGCCAGGTGCAACCCATGCTTGAACGAATTTGGCTTTGTTGTCGCCTGGTGCGCTCCTTGTTTAAGCGTGAACGTATGTTGCACTGCGCCCAAACTTCGTCACTCACCTCCTACCTTCTGCTTCAAGCCTGGGGATAGTCTCTCAACGGTGTACAGTAAATTCATAGGATGGAACCAGCGCGAAAGCAAGAAAGCCACAGATGGGGTTCATCCTAATAAACCCAAGAATATCCACTTTTCCTTGTTGGGAAGTGGGAGCCGAGAAACATACAAGCAAAGCCTGAACGGGAACAATCAAACGCGCTTTGCACACGTGTAACATTCTCACAGTTACTCAACTGGACACATGTAGAGCATATCAGGCGCAGGGCTGCTGTCTGTGTGGCGACCCGCACGATTTGCGCAGACAGCTTGGCTCGGAGCAGCGTTGCTGAGGCGCCAGAGAGGCCTCATGGGTTGGTGCTCGATCCTATGAAGTGAGGTACGTGATTTCTTAGGCCAGGACAGTTCGGTCACTGCTGCTTGCGGTCTGCTGGTGCAAGGTGCATCCGCCCATCCTAGGGCACCTGGTGCGGCGTATGCAGCGCTGTACACAACTGGGGGTTCATAGTTGGGCCTGGGAGACCTTGGAACCGTTACCAGCATCAACTGACGGTACAAAATGGCCGATAAAATGGAGCGCTACATAACGGCGGGCTCTCACGCGGAAGGAATGGGAGGTCGCCACGTACGCCTTGGTTGGCCCTGCTCTATACATGGGTGATGCATAGCACAAAATCTGAGCACGCTGTACTGTGGCGCAGCTGCCGCAACGCCCTCCCGCAGGCCATTCGCGCTACCCCCCAAATGGCCTGCTGCCTCAGCCCCGCCTCGGCCCCCCCTCGGCCTGCTGAAGCAAGAGCAGACGACTTGGGGCCAGCGGACCTGCCCCCAGATGTGTGGTGGTCAGTGGCCATTAAGCTCAAACACTGGTGTGAGGTTTGGGCACTGTCGGGGATCTGTAGGTAAGACTGTAAGCGCTCGTATGAAAGCCGCTGTGACTGCCGCGCGGGTTCGCTGGGAAGGACAGACAGAATAGCATGCACACACATGCTGACCTCAAGCCTGAGATAGATGAGCCTCAAGCACGGTTGTACACAAAGGCATGCCTCCGTTTTGAAAGCCCGCCCTGGCCCTTACCAGCAGTAGTTCTGCGCACTTGGTCGATGGGACCAGTTAGCCCAGTTACTGAGACTCAAGTCATGACTGGGACGTCTTCCGAATTGTCACCAAGCTTGCGTTTCTTGATGCTTTTCAGGACCTCACGTGCGCTTCGCAGCAACCATGCCTTCGTGGCGTCGTGGCTCGTGGCACATCGACCTTCAGCTGCACTTCAGCTTGCGATTCGCTGGTTCGGCCGCAGACAGCCACTGCTGTGCCGCCTTATCCTGTGTGAGTTGCTTCACCATCCGGCAGCAGACGTCAACTCGCAGCCCTCGGAGCAAGGCCTACGCTGTCCACCCTGCTTGCACGTGGCGATCGATTGCGGTGCGCTAGGTGTCCTCCCGCTTTTGCACGCAGTGGGGGGAGACCCTGCGATTCTCGACAGCCAAGGCCACTCGGCCCCTCACTATGCCAAGTGCATCCCCACGATCCAGGCCCTCGTGGACATCGGCGCCGACCTGAACGTGAAGGGCAAGGGCGGACGAACGCTGCTTGCGCAGCTGTGCGCAGCTGACGCATCCGCGCTTGCTCCCCTTATCGCCAAAGCCATCAGCTGCGGTGCCAGCACCAGCGTCAGGGACTACTTTGGCAAGACACCCCTGCACGCTGCGGTTCGCCATGCGGGCGGCGTGCGTAGCTGCGCTGACGTTGACGCGCTCGTTCGGGTCGTATCCCTTCTCCTCTCTGCTGGGGCTGACCCAAACGCGCGCTGCAGGTAAGGCTTGCGCTACGCTGCGCTTCCCTCAGCGTCATCTTCTGTTGCCACGTTGTGTCAGTTGTTGAGCGCAGCCGTGGATTGCCTGTCTTGCTTTGCTCCTTGCAACCTGCACAACCGCGTTTGAGGCCGGGCCTGCCAAAGGTCAGGTCCGCCACTCTTCCGTTTGTATGCCCTGCGCTGCCACTAGACTGCCATTTTACCAGTCTAGTAAAGTACCGGAAGTAGCCATTTAATTTGCACTCCTGAAAGCATGTCATGCAGCCATCACACGAAAACCAACGCGCCCCACATGAAAACGTAGTGATGAGAGGTGCAGGGAATGATGACATGAACCGGTGCACATGCCAAATGGCACATTTGTTTCATAGGCACGGCGTGCAGGACGCAAGTTAAGTAAATTAAAGTGGCTACACAGGGCGCACGGCGCACACTGCGTAAACATTGAGGAAGGGGGCGCATGAAATGCAGCACCCGGCCATGACGCAGGGACTTAAGCACGCCGCATGGCCCTACAGGAATCATACACAAGTACACAACACACTGATGCCATGACCCGGGCTCTCCGCTCTGCGGCAGGCAGCAACGACTTCGACTTGTGCTGCGCTTAGCCATGCACCGACCCCGCTGCCAGGCCCTGCCCCTCACCTGGGATTTGACGCCATGCATGACCTGCGCCCCTGAACAGGTTTGGGCGTACCCCGCTGCACGAGGTGTGTGACGTCGTCCCCGCGCTGGCCAGCATGCGCATCACGCCACCAGCTGCAGGCGCAGCAACAGCAACAGACGGCGATGAAGCTGCCGCCACCTCCTCCTCCTCCTCCTCCCACCACGCTCGCGCCACCGGCAGCAGCCCGAACGCAGCAGCAGCAGCAGTAGATGGTGCAGCGGCAGGGCCCTCATCCGTGCCCGGTGAAACGCGCTTGGGGTGCAGCAGCCGCAGCGGCAGCCGCAGCCTGCACGTGAGCGGATGCGTGACTGGCCCGGGCAGCGCCAGCGGCAGCAGCAGCACCGATGGCACCTCCAGCGGCGGCGCCAGCCGCTCCAGCAGCAGCTGCAGCAGCAGCATCTTCCTGGAACGCACCCACCCGCCAGGCCGCGATGCACAGCAGCAGGGGCTTGACAACGCCGCCTTCCCCGGGGTGCTGGCGGATGGGGTGGACGTCGCTGGCGGCAACGAGGATGACGATGATGATGATGACCCTGCCAATGTACCTGGCTGTGCCGGCGCCACGAGCGCACCCCCTGTGCCGTCCTCAGCAGCCTGGAGCGCTCCGGAAACGCCGTGGGGCGCTCCGGATCCGCCACACGCGACGGAAGCTGGTGCTGCGCTCGACCCCAGCGGCGACAGCGGCAATGCCAGCAGTGCTTTCGGCCATGCCAGCCAATCTCCGTTCCACGCGTTTGCTGCTTGTAACGAGGGTGTTGATTCCACTGAGAACGAGACTGTTGGTGGCAGCAGCGCGCAGCACGCCGTTGAGAGCACAGGCGGGGATGATGAGGATGTGGAGGATGACGATGGCGACGCAGGGCTGCGAGGGCCGACGTGTTACAGCGTGTGTGACGATGCGGTGGTGGCTGTGGTGTCGTTGTTGCTGTCGGCGGGCGCTGAGCGCTGGCAAGAGGACAGCATCGGCCGCACACCCGCTATGCTGGCGCGACGCAGGTGCGGCCACAACCACCGCTCGCTTTGACGTGACGCGGTAGACACGGCCTGCAAAATGCTCCCCATGGGCACCATCCGTGAGCTCCTGTCTCTTCTCTCCTCTTCTTCGTCTCATTATTTCCCAACATCCACGAACACGGTCTCCTTCATGACCACATGATCACCTGCATGATCACTGCGCTGCCATACAAGTGTGGTGCGACAGTACGGCATCGACTGCCGCACACGCAACGCACCAGTGCATCATACACCCACTCCACCAAGACTCATGCAGGGTACCAGTAGTAGGGTTAAAACCCACACATGTCATATGTCACATGTCAACATGTCAACATGTCAACATGTCACATGTCAACATGTCAACAGTCACATGTCAACATGTCAACATGTGCTATCACTGATAGCCTATCAGCTTCAGACTTTCCTAATGGCATATTCCTAGCATGCGTCTGACGTCCATCCGTATGGGTATCCGAATGGTGCCGTTGCAGGCTTGGGCCTGCACACGTCGTGGTCCAGCTGCTGGAGGCTAGCAGCCCCCCGCTGCCAACAGCACCAACGAGCGCCACACAGGAGGGCCACCCGCTGCAGCAACGGCAAGGCAGGTGCCCACCAGTAACGAGCCTGGTCGGGCCTGTCACCGCTCCTCCACCGCCACAGCAGCAGCAGCAGCCAGTCCAGTATAGGCAGTACGACTCTGGCGACGATGCTGAGGATGTGTACCGCGGGGGAGCATTCCTGCTGCTGAACCAGCCCCCCGACCAACTACCCCCACAGGGGGGTGGCGGCGGCGAGCCCAACGCAATGCACCAGCATTACGCTGGCGCAGGCGGGGCGGCAGACAGTGTTGATGGCGGCAGCGTCGGCGGCGTCAGCGTGGATGACTCAGGCAGCGGCAGCGGCACCGCCAGCGGCGCGGATGATGCGCTTGCCGGTCCTGCCGGTGCCTATGCCGCCGCCACCGCCGATGATAATTACGGTGGCGGTGACGGTAGCAACGATGGTGCGGTAATGCTGGGTGGCGTTGGCGAGGGCTACAGCGATGGTGACGGTGGCAATGGCAATGCTGACGAGGACGCTGATGATGGCTGCGGTGCTGTTGTGGGTGCGGAGGCTGGCGAGTACCGGGCCGCCCACACCTCTCGCAGGCAACCCCATCAGCAGGGCCAGGAGGGCCAGCAGCACGCGGTATCAGCCATCGCGGTCCACAACGCCAGCCCCGCCAGCACAACCTGCACAGCGCATGTGTCGGCTGGAGGCGGCGCCCGCAGCCGTGATCACGACAGCAGCGGCAGCAACGCCTTGCTGGTGGCTGCCGGTGGACATGTTTGGGGTGACGGCCGCCGCCGCTCTGGTGCTGGAGACAACCATGCCGCCTGCGCTGACGACAGCACAGCGGCAGGGGGTGCCGCAGCAGCAGGGGTGGGGGAGGGGGA
>BDDA01001501.1:2932-18622 GCA_001662385.1 Chlamydomonas asymmetrica | reverse complement strand
ACGTCACAACCGACAAGCCAACCCTGCCGTGGTACATCGCGCATATCCACTCAGACCGCAAACAACATTTGCTGGCACAAGTTCGCTGCTCCTGCTCCCCCCTCCTCCCTGTTGACACCGGCAGGATTGCCCATCGCCCATTTCATGACCGTGTTTGCCCCGTTTGTCACGCCGCGGCATGCGACTTGCAGCACGTTCTCTTCACTTGCCCTCACCCCACCCTGCAAGCGCTGCGCTCGCGGTACCGCCCCCTCCCCGGTTCCTTACGCGAACTGAACGCCCCGACCTCCCCCCCTGACGTTGCAGCACATTTCATCATTGCATGTATGTATGCCTGGGCTCAAATCACGTACACGCCCGCTCACACACGCACCACCACACACCCCACACAACTTCATATGCACTGATGCAATCCATGAATGGCCAGATAGGCCAAGTGATGTAAGTCAACCAACCAACCATGATGGGCGACGGAGTGCTATGTGCCAAGGTACGCCAAACTCTCCCGGCCTCCCCTGAACACCTCACCCTAGACGCTGCACACCTGTAAACCTCCACGATGCTGTGAGCCGCCACCAGCTGGGGCCCGCCCGCCGCCGCCGCTGACGCCAAGCTGCACAGGCTGATGTGGCGCCGCCCGTAGCCCACCAGCAAGTGCTTGGACGTGGGGCTCCATTGCACGCTCGTCATGCAGTGCGCCGCCTGCAGCGGCCGCGCCCACAGCAGCCGCCCGAACGTCGAGGACGGCGCCTGCTGCGCCGCGCTCGCTGCTGCGGCCTGCTGCTGCTGCTGTCGGTAGCGGCCCACCCCCGGCTGGCCCGCCGCGTGGCGAGACTGCTGCTGCTGCGGCTGCTGGTGATGCGCCAGCCGCACCGGCGCAGCGGCTACGTCGTACACATGCAGCTCGTAGTGGTTGGTGTGGTGTGGCCATCGGCCGTCCGCGCCGCTCTGCCCTCCCTTCCCTCCCCCGCCCGGCATGCTGCCACCGGCCGCCACATCACCCGCCATATCAGCCTCCGGTGAGTCGCCGGCAGCACGCCATGCCCTCGTGTTGCCACCCCCCCTGCCTTGCTGCACATGCGGCTGCTGCTGCTGCTGAAGTTGGTGCGGTACCTGCCCGACTCGCGGTGAGGGTAGGTGATCCCCGTGCTGCTGCTGCTGCTGCTGCTGGAGCGGTGAGTCGCCTAGTGTGGCGCCACCGCGGGGCAACAACGCCGCTGCCGCTGCAGCAGCCGCAGCGGCGGCGGCCTGGTCCGCTGCCTGGATGTGGGTCTGGTGCGCCAGCATGGCAGCGCTGGTAGGCAAGGCCTGCAGGTGTGCTGCTGCTGCCGAGCCCTCCATAGGATCCGACGCAAGGTGAGCGAGGGGGGCGCGGGGCGGCATGCCTGACCGCAGCGCAGGCTGCTGGTGCTGCTGGTGCTGCTGCTGTCCCTGCCCGTCCTGCTGGGGTGACTGCTGCTGATGTCTTGTCGCAGCAGCAGCAGCATTTCGCGGTCGTTGTGATCGCCCCGTGCCAGACTGCCTGTAATGAGGCAGGTACGGCTGTTGCGGCTGCTGCGGCGGCAGTCCCTGCTGCGACTGAACAGCAGCGGCAGCCCCTGGCAGGGTGCCGTCGAGTATCGCGCCTGGCTCTTGCTGCTGCTGCTGCTGCGGCTGCTGCGGCTGGCCTTCATGCTGCTGCAGCGCCTGCGCCACGTGCTGCTGCGCCACGCTGGTGATAGAGCGCTGAGCGGGCAGCAGCGACAGCGCCGCAGCGGCGGCCGCAGCGGCGGCGGCGGCACGCGTGTGCACGCCTGGAGGGCCCTGCGGCGGCTGCCCGCTCCGGTGGCCCTGCTGCTGCTGGGGCTGGGGCTGGGGCTGGGGGGGATAGGCCTGTGAAGCAGCGCTCGAGGTAGGCCAGGGACGCTGCTGGCGAGCATGCGCGCCTGCAAGTCACGCGACGGTTCACGACCACCACAACCAACCGGCCAAACATTGAAACTCTCCAGTGGAGAGGCGGAACTGTAAGACAAGCTGGCAACGGCACGCCTGTATGCCTGGGCTCAAGTCACCCATACACACGCTCATCAATATGCTGGTATGCACTACCGCCCCAGGTTGTGCATGAATGGCCGAGTCGGCCAAGGGATGTGCAGTCCATCAGGCGCATGCCAGGAAGCGTGAGCCACGCACACCACAAGGCAACAGCCAAACCACAACAGATATGCACAAACCGTGGCCGTGACAGTGGCATGTAACAGCATCAGCCCGCCAATGTCAATTTACCAGTGGTCCTCATTGGTACTGACTATTGAGCATGAGTGCAGTGTGCCTCGACCTCACGCCAAACCCACCTGCCGCGCCGGCTTGCACCACGTGCGCTGCAGCGTCCGCAGCCGCGTTCAGTGGTGCGGACTGCGCCGTGCTTGCCTGCTGCAGCAGGGCCATGTGCTGGTGCTGCACCTGCTGCACCTGGTGCGCCGCCTGCTGCTGCTGCTGCGCTTGCTGCTGGTCGGCCGCCGCGGCGAACACGATGCTGCCGGTGGTGCTGAAGTTGCCCTGCAAAGCGGCGTACAGCACAGTGCGGAGCTGCGTCAAACAATGCCTTAACAGTCCTGTGCAACACACAGGCGTAGGGATCGAGGATGGCCCTCGCACAACATGTTTTCTTTCTTCCTCACGACTGCTGCGGTTGAGCAGCGCGCTAGCGAGTCATGTCATGCTAGCCAGGCAGCGGGAAGCACAAGCAACACACAGACGCATGCCAAGCCAACAACGGGCAACTCACTATGGACGCAGTATCAGCCGCATCGTCCCACACCAGCTCCGCTGTCGGGCTCCCCATTTCCACATCCACGTCCATCGGCTGCTCGTCACCCACGCTCGCCCCGCCTGCAAGCAGCATCATGCCCATGCCGCCGCCGCCGCCGCCGCTGGCACCGCTCTGCGGCCCCTCCGGCGTACCGCCGGTCCCGCCCCCGCCGGCGTTCCCCCCGGCCGCGCCGTGATCGTGGCCCTGATGCAGGCTGCTGTGAAGCGCAGGCGCGTGGTCGGCCGCGGCAGCGGTGGCGGTCGCCGTGTCGTCGCCAGGCGCTAACTGCACCTGCACCTGGGAGATATGGTCGAGAGGCGCGTGATGCTGCTGCTGCGTGTGCTGCTGCTGGTAACGGCTGTGTGCCGCTGCATGGCGGTGTGACTGCTGGTGCGCATGATGCAACATGCCGCCCGCATGAGCGGTCTCCGTATCATCATCGTCGTCACCACCGTCCGCATCACCATCGCTCATGTTTGCGCCGCCGCCGCCGCCGCCGCTGCCGCCGCTGGCGGCAGCTGCTGCTGCTGCTGCTGCTGTGCGGGCGTCTGTGCCGGCATGCCGCCGCTCACGCAGGTTGTAATGCGTGCGGGCAGCGTCCTGCTGACGGGCTGTGTGGAAGGAGGGGGAGGAGTAGGATGGCTCGCCTTGGTCCTGACACAGCCATGCACAGCACACAAAGGACATCACTCAAGCCGAAATGCATGTGCGAGTCCTAACACAGCCATGCATGCTGCCTGCATGGCATATTGCTATGGTTTTGTAACTTGGGTCGTGCATGGGGAGCATGTTAGCCGGGCTGCCCATGCCGCACGCACGCAGTTGGGGAACGAGACAGGTTGAGATGCTTCAACCCAGTCAGATGCTTCAACCCAATCAGGTTGAGATGCTTCAACCCAGTCAGGGAACAACCAAGACAGCCGGAGAAGAGCCACGCTGGTCGCTTCATGATGCAGGCGGTGCTTAGGCAACGTCCTCACCTCAATCATCGCTCTCCCGACAGGCGAACCCGGAGGCACCATATCCACTTCCACCTCCATCATATCTGCAGCATCCCCATCAACGGCAACGCCGTTCACGCCGCCGCCAGCATCAGCATCCACCCCCGCACCGACGCTGGCACCGCCACCGCCGCCGCCATGCGCGGTCGCAGCTGCATCGCCGTCATCATAAGCATAGTCATCGTCGTCATCATCCCCGTACGCAGCAGGAGGCTGAGCACCGCCTGCCGCCGCAACTAAAGCCGGCGCCGCGCCTGCAACGTAGTGCTCCCCGAGCGAGCTGGGCCTCCGCTTGTTGTGCTGCGGGTGCTGCTGCTGCTGCTGCAGCGCATGGGCCCACGTTGCCGGGCGCTGCTGGGCGTGATGCGGACCGTGCTGCATGGCAGCCTCCGCAGCATCCATGAAGTGCATGGGGAGCGGCTGGTGCTCCTGGACGCCAGATGCATGCCTGTGCAGGTGGGGGTGCGGCCGCTGGTAGGGATCGTGGGGGTGGGCTGGGTGGTGGTGATGGGGGGGCTGTTCAGGCTGGTGCTGGTCCTTGAACCACTCCATGCACTGCGGTGTGGGCTCATCAGCCACCACGCAGCACGCCAGGTAGCGCCCGCACGGCGAGAACTGCACCCCCATCTCGCTGCGCGGCACGACGCACAACAACACGCAACGTCATGCCAAAGCATACGACGCCATGCCGATGCGAGAATACACTGCGGTAGTGATAAAGGACTACATGGACTACATGGGACAGGATTTATGAACGCCAGTGTGGACAGTAAGTTGCTGTATGACCTGTGTGATGTAAGGCAACGTGAACATGCGAGCGGCAGCGGCTATCAGTGTGTTGAAGTTACTTATTTCCCATGGGGCCATGCAGTATGCTTTCCGTGGGGGCGTGCAGTGTGCGTATGCGTGATGATGGGAACTCAGCGCGTGCCTAGCCTTACCTGCACAGCACCACCTTACTGAGCGACAGCACCTCCCGGCTGAGCTGCCCGCCCTCACGCGGCACCTCCCACAGCCGCACGCGCACAATGCACGGCATATCCTGGTTGTCAGCGGCGGGCAGCCGCGGAGCAGCCTGCCGCACGCACGTGGAAGCAGCACAGCGCACGACCAGCAATTTCAGGACAGGTGGCAGCAGCAGCCATACACAACGTTTGCGCAGGTGGACCCGCTCGGCACCATGCAGCTGCATAAAGTGCATTTACATGCATACGGACAGGTGCTGTAATGGTCTTGTGGGTGTAGCATTGGATAGGTGGCAAGCTGACAAGAGCAGGGAGCTGCATAGTGCCCTGTGCAATGCATGGTCTTGTGGGTGGCATGATGATGTCTTCGCATCTGGGTCAGGCATGATTGGCAAATTGGGTCATGCAGCATGACATCGGGTCGATGAACCATGGCATGTTTGAATGCTTTACAGTCAACCAACCAACAATCACTGCAATATCGATGTGGGTCAAGCATGCAGCATCTGGGTAATGTGCTGGGGATGTGGGTCACATGCATCCGACGTACCCGCATGGCCTCCTCCCGCAGCATCGCCACGTGGGAGTCATGCAGCTCCAGGTTGGCTTCCCAGCCCCACGACAGATCGTACGCGGCTGTGTGCGCCCGCTGCAGCGCCTCTTGCCCACCATGCAGCGGGTGCTGCTGGCTATTATGAAGGTCAAAGGCAGCTGCGGCGGTGGCTGCAGCGGTGGCCGCCGGTGGGCCACAGGGTGTGGTGCTCCCCCCGTCGCATAAACCGCACCAGCGGGCGCCACCACCAGGCTGCGCCGAGCCGGCAAACCCAAGCGGGGAGTCTGTGACACCACGCACGTCCGCGTGGTTGAGCTGGTGCGGGCATGGCGGTTGCTGCTGTTGCGCGCCACCTGCAGTGGAGGTGCGGAACAGGGCCAGTGGTGTGGGCTGCTGCGCCTGTGGCAGCAGCGCCGCCGGCGCCGGCGGGTGTATTTGCGGCACGAGCGGGATTGCATGCGTGACGCCAGCCGCGCCCCCCGCCGCGATCAGCTGCATCACCTCGGCGGGCGTAAGCACGCGGTTGAGGTGGCGGTGCAGTGCACGCTGCGACAGCCAGGGCGCCAGCTGCACCGCCGCTGCTGTGCTGTCGCCGCACAACGCGAACGGCCCCTGAACGCCGCCCGCCACCTCCCCTCGCGCCGCCCGCTGCTGCTGCTGCTGCTGCTGCGCTGCTGCTGCTGTACGCCGCCTTGGGTGAGGCGGCCCCTCCGGCCCCCCTAGAGCCGCCTGCGCCGCGTTGGCCGCCGCCAGCGTGGCAAACGGCAGGGGCGGGGCCACTTCTTGGTCCGCTGCGCCGCCCGCCTGCTCGTTCCCGTGATCCCCTTGCAGGTACTGGTTGTTGACGGAGGGCGATTGGCTGGCAGGACCCTCTGCAGCGGCCGCGCCCTGCACGGCCACTGCAGGCAGGTTGGCGGAATAGGCCGGGCCCCCCACCGCATTCAGCTGCCTCTGAGCCAGGGCAGCGGCCTGGCTTGCCTGCTGCTGCTGCTGCTGGGTGTAGGCCTGGCCGACATGCGTTTGGTGATGCTGGGGGTGCTGCTGCTGCGGGTGTTGGGACTCAGGCGGCGCCATGGCGCTGGTGATGGTGCCCACGCCGGTGGCTGCCACCGCCGTGCGTGCCACGCTCGTAATCCAGTTGCGCAGCAGGCTGACGGGGTTTGAGTGCCAGCCTGCCGCGGGCCCCGTCGCGCTCACCTGCTGCCCGTTCCCGCCTGCCTGGCCCACCGCGCCAGCGGCTGTCCCTGTTGCTGCTGCAACCGCCGGCGAGGGGCCTACGGAGCTAGTGGTAGCTGCCGCTTGGCCCAGGCGACCCATCGTCGTGTCCGCCTGGCCCGGGCGAGCGTGACCCAGATGGGCTGCCTGCTGCATCGCCGCCAAAGGATCTGCCCACTCCCTGTTCATAGGGATCTGCTCAAGGCCGTTGGCGGCAGCAATGAACGTGGACAGTTCATCCACCAGGGCTTGGGGGTTGGGCAGCGTTAGCGCGTCATCGTGCGAGCCCAGGTGGCCCAGCTGCTGCGCGTGGCGGTGGTGAGGAGGGGACGGAGAGTCGCCGGCAACAGCGTTGGACTGGGTCGGGAGGAGCGTGGTGGCCGCTGCATCTCTCCCATTGGCTGTGCCAGCGGGCCCGCCTGGCCCCACCGTGGGCCCATCCTGCCCGTCGCCATGTCCTGCTGTGGCGGTGCCGGCTGGCGCACCCGCGGTGACCGTCGCGGGCTGTGCTGAGGCGCGTTGGGGCTCTGGGCTGGCTGCGTTTCGCTCCGTCACCTCTGCGGTGAGGAGGATGTGGGGCGCCCACGGGTGGAAGTGAAGGGCACGCAGCGAGCGCTGCGTCTTCAGGACTCGGACCGCATCTGCCTGCTCACTGTAGTTCCAGCTGTAGACCTGCGAGTATACACAAAGTAAACATGCCGTGCTCACCAGCGTGGGCTGCTACGTCCAGCTGGCTCCTGGTTCTCCGCATGCATTTCGCGCTGACTAAAACGCGTACCGACAACTTGCAGCAAGGGAGCTCCAAGCCCTGGACTTGGCTTACCTTATGGCCTGCTGCAACTATGAGCTGCCTGCCTGTAGGGCTGAAGACGATCGAGGCAATTGGTTTGCCTGCAAGGCCAGTCGCGCAAGCACAAGACTGGAATGGTGGCGCTTAAAGGAATTCAGCAGGCCAAGTAGGACGTATGCAAGCTGGGCGGCGTGACAAGAGGCCCCCACCCACCAAAGTTGAAGGTCTGAAGACGCGTCCCATTGCTGACACGCCACACTACAACCTTACAGTCAAGCGAGCCCGAAGCAATGATGTCCGGGTCCAAGGGATTGAAGCGGACCTGCAGTCGAATGTCACACAGAGCAAGTAGCTAGAAAACCAAGACCTGGTACAGTCATGAGCGATGAGCATGATCTGCGGTAGGCAGCGCAACTTCCTGGACAACCCTAACGTTGGTCGTGGGCGCTCTTACCACCCAGGGTGTTCGCGTGTGGCCGTGCAGAGTCTGCACAACCTGTCCGCTTGCCACTGTCGTCACCTTCACTGTATGGTCCCCACTGTACGCAACAGCAACATACACATCCAGCCGTGACAACAGTCCAATTGCGGGTGCCTTTAAAAACGATTGCACCCTTGCACAGGTTTGCAGGCACAGAGCCGGGAAGAAAAGTATTTCGGCTTGGCTTACTGTGTGGATGCAATCAGCTGTCCGTCCTGGCTGAAGGCCGCTGCAATTGTGGAGCGTGGAGGCGGGCTAAACGCCACGAACTTTGACGAGCAGTGCCGCAAGAAGTCCTCCTCCAGCCACTCATCCAGCTCTTCCTTAAGCGCATTGATGCTGTTTTGTTGGTTTATGCAAGGGTTGGCACATGGCCAGCGCAGCTTCTGGTTTGTTTCGCGAGCAAGCAGCAGCGGCACCAAGTGTCCGCCAGTCATGCTGACTCCGCCCAGACAGCCGAGCTATGGCAACATGTGTCAGGGCGGCACCAATATCAAGCTGGATAGGGCATGCCTCAGCATTTTCTTCTGAAGCTGAGGCCACCTGCTGCTGCCAAGCGGAACACGCTGAAACTCTTCAGTTTCAAAGGGACAGGAACACCCAGATATCATAAATGAAGTACAGGCACGTGTGTCGCTGTCCGAAGGACGTCAACTGCAAGATGCACCTATTTCGCCTGTTTGGCCTGGTCAAGTCTGAGCAGCGTTGGGTCAGGTTGCGAATCTCGGTGTGGCAGTTGAGCAGCCTGACCCCTCTGATGAGCCTATCTAGACAGCGAACGGCACCTCACTTGACATGCATCCTGGCCATGTGTGGATGCTACCATCTCTGCACGGTCTGAGGGTTTCGAATCCGTGTTTTCCAAACACCGTTCTCCTTCGTCCGCGGCATGGACGCCACCTCTGGTCGGCATACAGGCGGTTGCCAACCAAGCGCAGTCAAGTGAGCATGGGCGGGGACGCCAGCCATGATCATACATATTCACGGAGCAGTCTTTACTTACAGCATTACATCCATTGCAGCATGCATGCGTCCACAAGGCCAGTGCCAGCATATGCGTGCGTTCATTCGGGAAAGTCACCCGCGCGACGGCAATGCGCACACCGCCGTCCCGTCACAAATCCAACCACACAGGATCTGCCAAATGCCGGCCTGTTCTCAGGTTCAGCGCACCTTACACACCCCGACTGCAACTGCAAATCACACGCGCCACACACTAGAGGAAATCACCTAGGGTGGCAGATGCAACAAGACCTACTGAGCGCGTGCTCTGCCCGTGCTTACAGCTGGTGCCTGTGTGATATGGGCTTCGAATCACTTAGGTTGACGCAAACGGGGGAGAGAACTGTACATTTCCAACATTTTCTACAGAATGAATGCGCAACCAGGCAATGTGGTTAGATGTAGTAGAGTTCCTAGCGTGCATGCATGCTCATAGAGCAGACCGCAGTACGATGCGGTTGCCGTGCATGGGCTGCCTGCATGAATGGCCTGATCGGCCAAGTGATGTTGAGTTATGGGCTGCATTATTCATGCCAATGTGCGCATCAACAGAGCTATGTCATTTCCATGCGCCAATGCACACCAGCCGGCAGGTCTTGCCACCGAGCTGCCAACGAATGGATTCTGTGCTGCCTAGACCCCCCTACATATTAGACCCCCTCCTGTCACCGTACATGTAATATGTAGGAGGATATGAGCAGACTAGAGGAATTTCAAGACGCTATTGCATTGCGTTGCGCTGCATTATTGCTTTGCGTACACGTATGCATGCATGCAGCTCCTACGTTTTGCGTGAAGCCCTGGAGCACGCCGCAGCATCTAGCCATACGGCTAGATGGTACAGCCCACAGCGCCGTTGGGCCTGCTGGCGCACGTGGCAGCTGCAGCGGGCAGCGGGGTCCTGTGCAGGGCTCCTGGCAGCAGCCGTGGGCGCAAAACAGGGGCAGCACCACTGCGAACTGCACGGTACGGCGGCACCACCACGGCAGCAGAGGGAGCGCCGCGAGGGAAGCAGGGCGCAGGGAGGGTGCCAGCCAGGGGCAGGCAGGCAGCGGTGCCACCTCGACCATTGTGTTGCCGCTGGACCGTATGACGAGCAGCACCGAACCAGGCCTCAAACAGTTCCGCAGCAGCGTCGTGGTCGTCGTCCGCCTTGCCGTCCTTAACGTTGCTAGGCAGGCCGTTGTCGCTGCCGCCACACTTGTCTAGCGCCTGCCACTCACTGAGAAGGCTCGCGTAGGTGGGGGTCATCCCCGACTCGGCGTACACGGGCGCTAGCAGCGTGCGTGCAGCAAGCGCCGGACCCGATCCGAGCTGCCATGGCTCGTGCGACACTGGCGAGGGCGGCTGCAGGCTCGGGGCCGGGATGACATGGCCGCCGTCAGGCCCCTCAATTCCATGGCCGTTATGGTCGCAACCGGCCCACTCCATCCAATGGCTGTAGCTCTCCAGCAGCCTGCACGATTGTGCATGTGTGGACACAACGGGAGGTACACTTGCATGCTTTTGCAGGTTTTTGCATTCACGCAAGGACAACCATACAGGCGGTTTGCGGAGGCTCGGGTTGGAGACCCTGGATAAGTGTGCGGAACCGACACGTTGTTGCTGAGCACGCTTGTGCGCGTCAGGGTTGCTTACTCTAAGAGCATGTCGACAATTGCCGGGCTGTCCAGAACCTCCACACGACCAGCGGCGCCGCCGAAAGGTGCATCGGCGCCCGCACAGGCGCCGCTCTCACGGACCGCCTGCATGTAGCGGCGCACCGCAGCCTCAGCAGCAGCCGGCTCGGCCGCTGCCGCGACCCGCCTTGCGTCCAGGAATGTGACGAGTGCAGCAGGCCGGCCGTCCGGCAGCTCCACCAAAGGTACCTGGACCAGCAAGTACAATGCTGCCTGCGGTAGGTTCGTCTGGGTGCCAGGACTCTGTTTCTGCTTTTGCTGCTGTTTAAATTTCTTGTACTTCTCTTTTTTGGACAGACCAGCGCCATGTGATGCCTTTTTGCCTCGGCTCGACTGCTGCAGCAGCGGCGCAGACGATGCGGACTTGGTTGCCCCTGCCTGCCTGCTCTCCCGGTCTGTGCTGTCGTCAGCCTGCTGCCAGGCCCTGTCCAGGCGCGCCGCAACGCCAGCGCATGCCTCGGTATGCTGCGAGCCCCCCGCTGCAAACGCTCCCTGAGGCAGCTTGTACGCGAGGCGCACCAGCGTCGACCTAGCGCCTGGCCCGGAGACGTCCCTCAGCAGCCTGCCGATCAGCTGCTTGCAGTTGCCCCAGTCGTTGAGTACACAGTCGCTGCAGGGCGTAGTGCATTGCAAAACCAAGACCAAGACAACTCTTGTCAATGCGGCGCATGACTTGTGTGTGCAGCGCGGGTCGATGTGATAAGGGTTACGGGCAACTGCGAGCAGGCAGGAGGAGGCCCTGCATGCGGGGTTGTGTGTATCACCCCTCAAATACATGTTAACGGTGTACCGTCGTAGAGCGACGGCGTTTTGATGTGTGCAGCAGCAGACGCTGCTCAAGCGGTGCTGCCGCTGGGAATGGTTCATTACTGTGGTTGAACCCTCTCACCTGCCGCTGTCCTCCCCATCCGTAGCATCCGAATTGACGATATCCAAGTTGCCCATCATTGCGACAACATGATACAACAGCAAGTCCTTATCGGAGGGTGGCCACTCAGGCAGGCTGGCCACGTTCAGCCGGGGGGCGTGAGTGACGGCCTGGGATGCTTGCATGTGCGGCGCTTTGAGAAGGTTCAGCCGGACGACCCTGCTGCCAGCGCGTCCTTGACTGCTGGCATCACGAAGCGGTAGCACTGCACTGGCCCCGCACACAGGCCAGGGCAGGAAAAGCTGCGCGACAGCATTGCCAGCGGCAGCGCCTTCAGGAGTGCCTTCAGCATCATCAGCACCGCTGCTGCGCGCCACCGACTCGCCACTGCTGCTGCTGCCCCGGCAGCCGTCGGCCAACAGCAGCAGCGTGATGCGTTGGAACGGCACTGCTGAGCGAAACATGCGGGGCCTCGCCAGCTGTGAGGATTCCTGAGGCTTGCCACCTACCATTTGCTGACTGGGCGGCAGCGTCAGCGTATCCTGCGTCCCGTCATCCGCTGTGCCCCGCAGCATTGCAAGCGGCAAGACCGAGCTGCTATCGCTGCCATCGCCCAGCAAGGGCATCTCCAGCTGCACGTCATAGGCAAACGCACTCTCCCTCACCATGACGGCAGCAGCGCTCCGCGGTGCAGCGTGTAGCGCGTGAGGACGACTGCACTGGGTGGTCTGCTGGGCGGCTGTGCCACACGTGGCAGCGGTAGTGCTCACTGCCTCATGCTCAAATGAGTCCAGGCTGACAGGCTCAGACAGCGCAGCAGTCACCGGCCCAGCTTTTGATGCGGCAAGCCCCACCAGCTGCACCCGCAGCGAGCCGTTGCCGCTGTGGCTGTTGCCGTGGGCGCGTCTTCCAAGGCCGTCTGGAGAGGGCGTTATCGCTGCCATGGCCGCTGGAAGTATGAATGCCACCTGGCGGTGCGGAATGGGTTTAAGGGGGTAAACGTTTCAGCCCTCGTTGAGCTCTTGACATACAGATTGCCATGTTGGTGAGGCCTTGCGGATGATGGAGCAGTCAACTGAGGGGCTTGGAGGTTGATGCTCAAGTTCAAATGATGAAAGGGAGGGTGAAGAGGTTTGGAACAAGCGAAGGTGTGCCGGCTTGCAGTTGCAGTTTGCTTTGTGTGCAGGGTGTGCTTCGACACAAAAAGCTTACATGCTGCTGACTTTTGTCGCAGCATTTGCGAAATTTTGCAAAGTTTGCAAATCATGCTGGCATGCAGCACATGCAAGCCATACAGGCCCACCTCAAACTCAGTGCAGTCCTGGTCCATGTAGAAGCGCACGGCGTCAACAAGCTGCACCTCTGACAACGCGCCTGGCGCAGCGGTCTTGGTGACGCCAGCCTCGGCCGGCCGCATGCTAACGGTGGTGCCTCCGTCGCGACAGGCTGCTCGGCTTCTGACTGGGCCAATGCTGCCACCACCATCCCGCGCATCCTCTCTCCTGAGCTTTCGCTGGAGACCCGCTGCATCGCGCCCGCCTAGCCAGCCCACAGCCTCAGCCAACCGATCCTACGAGGACGGGCCAACCAGCATGCACGCTGATCAAGGCGCACAGAAAGTGCAACGATGCATCGACCGATGACCGCATGTGAAATGGCAGCTACGCAGTACAAATGTACAATGCAATACAAAACACATGTGTTGACCTCCACTGTATATGCCCTTGATAAGAGTCTTTTCGTCCTGCGTCCCTGGCTCTCACCTCATCCGGGCGAGTTGTGACCAGCAGCCTCAACCACGGTGTGCCCATGGAGCCGTTCAACAACTCCATTGAAGCTTGTGCGGTGAATGCAAGATGTCCTGAAAGCCCCACGAGCTGCTCTGGTGGTGACGTGCTTGGACCCGCCCTCGAGGTTGAAGCTGCCGACAGCTGCTCGCCCTGAGCTGGGCCCGCGGTTTTCACGATGCCAAGGACTTGCGCTGCCACCTGCAGCACGGCGGTCTGCCATGCAGCCTCAAATGGTGGCGGCACCAGACCAGGCTGCAGCAGCGCTGCCACAGACTCAAGGGCAGCAGGAGGAGTTGCCGCGTCTGCGGCTAGCGCGTGAGCAGCGCGGCTGCTGGGCGGCTTCTGCTGCTGCTGGCCGCTGCATACAGCCAAGCGACGGTCAGCGACAGCGTTGAGCAGCAGGCGGGCCAATGTGACGGGGGTGGCAGCGCAGAGGGCGATTCGGTCGCGACCACATGCCTGAAAGAACATCCATGTACACTGTGGGTTGGTGGGTGTCTGAGGGAGGAGCGCTCAAACTTTCAGCCTTACGAGCATAACTCATGGCATATCATGACGCGCGCATGAGTGATGCTAGTGCAACAGTGACAGCGACACCTGGGTGGACGCGTTGTGTTCAGCGCACACACCCCGGCCAAAACCCAGAAGCGCAATCACCTGGCATGGCACAACATGGTGAGTGCTCTCAGTACAATCAGCAGCAGGCAGCACGCAGCTTCCACCTTCCATGCACTCACGGTGAGAAGCTTTGCGTCGGTGTACGCAGCATGTATGCAGCACCGCTGCGCCAATGCGGCCACGGCGCGCTCCAGGGTTACGGCCTCGGCAATATGCAACAACGAAGGGCTGGCCGCATCAGTGGGGCCGCTGCGAACTGTGTGCGTGTAGGCCGTGGCGGAAGCATTGCCTTCGGAGCCTAACCCATCCTGCGCATCGCTTGCTGGGAGGTTCACGGTAATAGCGCAGTGTGTCGCAACTGCTGTGGTGGTGCCGCTGCCTGGAGGGCTGTCAGGGTCGCGGTGGACTGTTGATCCAGATGCGTACGGCGCCCACTGCAGCGTTCGCGGCTTGGGCGGCACGTGGAGCCCCGTGATGCTGTGCGTCACCGCGAGGTGGCGGAGCTCCATCTCTGACAGGGTCGGTGGGTTAGGGTCACCCGGGTGCAGGGGCGTCAGCAGCTGCAACCCGAGCAGGGTGGGATACAACGTGGGTGCGATTCCCAGGTTCAGGGCCAGGTATTCACGCATGCTGCCAGAAGCTGTCGACCATAGCATGGTCTGCGTGAGCAGGCGCGCTGTTGGGGCGCGCCGCAGCAGCGGCCCCGCTGCCACGAGAACGTTCAGCAGCCCCACATAGTCCACAACGTTTGAAGTGTCGATAACGTCATATCCTCCTGCTTGTGCACATGCCGCCGGCAGCTGTCCCCCCGTGCAGAGATCAAGCGCATCGCCTCCCCACAGAGTCACGCTGACGAGCGGCGGCGACGCTGTCAGAGACGAGGCGGCACTTTGTACCGCGCTGCCGCCGCTGCCGCTGCTGCTGCAACAGGCCTGCAGAGCTGCCACCCAACCCCTCAGCCTGGCTAGGCAGGCCGCCTGCAATGGTCCTACGCCACGAGTGCTGTTCTGGCCGGCGTACGCAGCTGCAGCGGGTGACGAGGCATCCAGCTCCTCAGGCCGCAAAGGCATGAAGCAGTGGTACGGCAATTGCGCCGGGTACGCCGTCCAGTGGTCTGGATGCAAGTATTACGCAGTGTGGTAAATAAACTGGTGAGGGCTTGGTAGTTGTCTATGCAAAAACTGGGTACACGCCTTTCTTTCAGCCTACCTGTGTCAACATCAAGCACACACGCACTGGCAACTAGGCAGGAGGTGGGTCCATCATGTTGGCGCACCTCTTTTGTCAAGCTCCATCATGGTGACGTTACAGGCGGGTCTGTGGGTGCCCGCAGAAGGGCCCGCCACATGGCCATCAGTCCGGGGTATGCCGCATGTGCCGCTCTCCAAGTAGGTTTGAACCTCATGCCGTGCCAGCTGCTCCACTGGAGGTGGGAGGTCGGCACCCAACGGTGTCAGGGCCGCTGTAGCCACCACTGCAGTGTCTCTGGCTACTTTGGCCAAATCGATTGTCACACCATCAGTTAAGCATGTCCTCCTCAGGTAAATGGCAATCTGTTCAAGCCTGCTGGCGGTGACCACTGCGGTGACCACCTGTGCGACTGTGGGGTCCTCCGCAATGTCCTCCGCCATATCTAGCCAACCCGCCAACACGTAGCACACCGTCTGAGCAACCTCCTCCGATCCGAACCCCAGCTGGAACCCCGAGCGCTCATAGATGACGCGCGCATTCCAGGGGCCGGAGTCTTGCGCTCTGGGCTGCCGTCGCTGCACACGCGGCTCAAGGCTTTGGTGGGGGGTGGACTGGGAGGTGCTTAGCTCTCCGCTTCCTTGGCGTGAACGCCTGTTGGCTTGCTGGCTTGTGCCTCCTGTGTTGGCCTTGCTCGCTTTCCTTTCTTTTGTCCTTGTCCCTGTCCTTGTCCAGGCCGGGTTTCCGGG
>BDDA01001500.1:6178-18631 GCA_001662385.1 Chlamydomonas asymmetrica | reverse complement strand
AAACCCACCGTTGACCGCTGTGGTGGTTTCAACTGGTGTTATAGTTGTGTTTGGGGGAGCAAGGGGGCAGCAGCGAGGGATGGGCTTTATGAGCAGCAGCAGCGAGGGATGGGCTTTTAGGGTGACATAACTGCCAATTTGACATTCTGCTGACATAACCCGGGACATGACGGCTGAAGCAGTAAGCCCCCTGCCAATACGCTGTCTGCATGCTTATTACACAGCATGTAGTGCACTTGTCAACAACGCTCATCACTTCATCAGCAAACAGTGACAATCCACTTAGGCGCGAGAGTAACAAGCACCGGTGAGGCGGAGCAGTACAAACACAGCACGCTTTGTATTTCAAAAAATAGGATTAAACAATTGGTGTGGTGCAGTACCGCTGTCAACATGCATGCATTTGGTGGCCGGACCTGGACAGCAACCAACAGCAATGGCACCGCCAATCGCCAACCGCCTGACCCACCCTCTACATACAACCTGTAGGCCGGATGCAACTCACAACGGAGGCCTTTGCCTCTGGCTTGCTGTTGGCCGTTGGCGTGGCAAAGGAGCTAAGACCGGTAGTTCGGCCACTCATCTCGCAACTGTTGAAGCCAGCCAGCCGTGCGGGCGTGCGCTTGAAAGTCGTCGCCCTCCGCCCTCCAACATGCATCACATGTTGACCTCCGCTAGGCCGTGCACGATGACGTCAGTTGAATGTGCAACCCCAAACCCTAATCCCTGCGCTAAACCCTAAACCATGAACGCTAAACCCTACACCCAACCACGCACAACCTGTCATCACATGTTGACCTCCGCTAGGCCATGCACGATGACGTCAGTGGCATCGCCGCCGCCGCCTGTGCCGCCCTTGCCCTGCTGCTGCTGCGGCGGCTGGTAATCGTAGCTGGCGATGCGGCCCCAAGTGCCTGGCGTACACTCGCACACGCAGGAATGTGCAGAGGCATACGCAATGAGACAGCAGGGTGGGCTGGGAGTATCATTCTGGCGCAGCGTGAGAAACCTAGCGGGTGATTGTTGGTATGTACGGGCTGGCGGTCATGGGACAGGAAGGGCACACGGGGCATGCAGTACATACCGGTACTTACTCAACCGCCAGTCAGTACCGCCATTCAGTACCGCCTACCTCACCTGCAGTGCCCCATGTGCCCGCCCGCAGGCACTCCAGCTGTACGATCTGGCTGTGGTCCACAAACAGGTTGACCTCGGGGCCGTACGCCTGCACGTACCAGCTGAACACCTGCACGCACGCACACAAGCGCTCAGGGGTTTAGGGTTTGAGCCTTTGAGGCGTAGGGTTTAGGGTGCCGGGCAAGTTGGTATGTTAGGGCTTGTAGGGTTTAGTATGGTGCAAAAGGAATGACACCGCATGAGTGCATACCCTCAATTCCCAATTACAATAGAGTTATAGAGCCTGTACTTACTCCCTCATGCGCCTACCGCCAACTCGCGTGAGAGTCCAGCACCGTGCATGCGTGTACGGTAATGCTTAACGAAAGCACAGCACTGCCGCTTACATTCGAGCCAGCTTCAGCATGACGGTCCGCGTCAGTTTTTGAGCAAGCCACATGATGCACTGCATGCCCCTGGTGCTCGGCAGTCGGCACCCCTGTTCACCGGCCCGTTTGCTGCACAAGCGGGCAGCCTAGAGTGCTTGCAAACGCTCACACACGCGCATGACGCGTAATGCATGCTTTCAAGCCTGCAATGCATACTTGAAACTTTCCAAGCAGCACTGCAAGTGGAATTGCAGACCACAACCTGGCAGGGCAGGCCACAACCGCTGCACTGCATAGATATGTAACCTTTCCCGTCCAAAAACAAAATCAGCACACGCCGAAGTTCGGGCACGCCCGTGTCAGCGGGCCGTACGTGTGTGACCTTCAGAATTCAGCCGTTTGCTGAGATGCCTCATCAGTCTTTGGTACCTCAGAAAAAGTCTGAATCCTGAAGGTCAACAATTCTCTCCGGCTCTGACAGCACGAGGCGTGCTAGTCCAAGGTCAC
The DNA here is from genome assembly GCA_001662385.1 of Chlamydomonas asymmetrica. NCBI lineage: Eukaryota > Viridiplantae > Chlorophyta > Chlorophyceae > Chlamydomonadales > Chlamydomonadaceae > Chlamydomonas > Chlamydomonas asymmetrica. Next base: position 16,619 of record BDDA01001500.1, on the reverse strand, counting down.
GGCATGGCCGGCGCAACGAAATGGATGCGGTGTGGACACGCGTCGGTGCATGCAGCAGATGCTTGATGCATGAGACATTCAGAAACCCAGCGGTGCATGCCATGGAAACGCACACGCGACAAAACGCGCGCAAGAGTGCAGGGTATGTTATGTGCTTCAGTCATCAGTACTCCTGCTACATCAGGTGCGTGCTCCCCCCAGCTGGCGGCCAGGACAACAGAATAGGCTCAGCGACCTAGATAGGCAAGCGCTCGTGCTGCATGCCTTGCTGGCCTCCTGGCCAGCGCACCTGTGAGTCTTGGGTTTTGGTTTAGACTTGTCGGGTCTTCTACATCTTAAAGAGCCTGCTGGTCGGTCAGGGCACGCACCTGCGGGTCTGCCGCCTCAAACATGAGTTGCTCCAGCCCCACCTCCGCCACCAGCGCTGATGAGCACACAACACAACACAGCACATTGCACATTGCACATTGCACAGCACACAGCACATTGCACACAGCACAGCAGCAACAGCACAGCAATAACACAGCCAGATTTAAGAGCACAGCGTCACAAAACCGCAGTACGCCAAACGTAAGGGAGCCCTGCACGTAGCCCAAGCCACACACGTCAGCGCCACACACCATGACGGCGATGCATGCAGGACACACGCTGTGCAGTGCAGTGGAGCGCACAGCCATGCGGGGCGGCTGCGCATGCCGCGAGCGTGAACGCCCGGCGTGCAGTTCAGCAATCATGTATGGCGACCCCAAGACTGCAGGGCAGCGCAGGCCGCCGTGCCGCCACCTGTCACAGAGCCCCATGGCCATGGCCTAAGCCCGCACACGCTAAAAGTAGCATGCCCGCCACAGCAGGCAGGGAGATGAAACAAAGAGACCACCAGCGGGACCTACCTGCCACTACGTCTGTGTGCCCCTAAACCCTAAACCCTAAAACCCTAAAACCCTAAAACCCTACCCTACCTGCCACTACGTCTGTGCGCCACGCGGCTGGCCCGCTGCCCTCCACACACTCCGTGATGCCCTCGCTCTCCACCATGATGAGCGGCACGCCCAGCTCCACAAACCTGAACGCTCATGTTTAGGGTTTAGGGTCAGGGTTTAGGCTTGTAGGGTTTTGGGGTTTACACCACGTTCTTCAGCGGTACAACCAGCTCCACAAACCTGCATGCGCATGCGCCCATGAAGCTATGCATGCATGCATAGTGATGGAGTGATAGAGCAGTCATTACCGTACACGCGATTGACGTATTGACTTGGTTGCACCGAGCCCCTGTGGCCCGCTAGCCTGCTCCTGTCACCTGGTCCCCATCTGGGGGGAGCGTGGGCCGTTTGGCCCACACACTCCTGATGTGACATATCATAAGATGGTATAACCAATCTTGAGCGTTGAACACAGTAGTGTGATGTACGGAGACCAGCAACCAGCAGTAAGCTTACGCAAAAATAAAATACAGCTCCTGGCTGCCTGCACCACTGACAAATGACATTGACGGGCTGAACAGCCCTTAACACAATCACCAGCAACCAGTAAGGCTCACATACATACCTCCTGGCCGCCTGCACCACCGAGCGTGTGTCCCTAGTGCCGGCGGCCTGCAGAACTGCAGGCGACGACGCGCCGCCCGCGCCGTACTGGATGCCGATCTCGGGCTTGGGGATCAGGCCGTGGTCCTGGCGGCGAACAAGGGGAAAGGGGGGGGTAGAGCAGGGGAAAAAGGGGTCAATGCCTCCCTGGGCCCTGCTCGTTAGGGCTGAGGGCTGAGGGCTTAAGGCTGAGGGTTTAGGGCTTTGGAGCTTTAAGGTTTGGGGCTTAATACTCAAGACTTTTGAGGTGCTTTTGGAAAGGCGTGCAGGTCACGCACGGGCTGGTAACCTACACCTTTGCCAGAGCTGCATGCGCCGCACGCTCTAATGTTTGCTGGCAACGGCAGCGTGTGCGGGACTTGGTGCCGGTGCCAGCAAACATTAGCGTGTGCGGCGCAGCTTTGCCATTTACAGAGGCGCAGGAATACAGGTGTATGCCTGCCCATACACAGCACGCACAGCAGGCCTGCGAAGCACCTCATAAACCCTAAAACCCTAAAACCCCTAAAACCCTAAAACCTTAAGACCCTATCGTTCTCACCTGCACCTCCCGCACCAGGCCCTCCCACGCCGCCTGCCCCAGGCTCACGAACCCCGCGCTCAGCTCCACCACGTCAAACCCCAGCCGGCCGCACTCCTGCAAGTAAGCCCGCACGCTGCTTCTTGTGTCTGCGCCGCCGTCGCCGCCCACCAGCAGCCGCTCTATGAAGCCGCCGGTGCTCACCTGACGACACGGGGCAGCATGATAATCACTTAATTAAGGTTTTAGGTTTTAGGGTTTAGGGTTTTAGAGTTCAGGGTTTTGGGTTTACAGCTGGTACTGCATACGGTAGGGGCAGTCGACGCTCCGCCACGCACAGCGCGCCACACTGCACACAGACAGACAGACATGAGACAGGACATACACGTGTGCCATCCGCCCGCTGGACGCTTGCTTTGCGGCGCTACTCGCCTTGGCGCCGTGCGCGTGGCAGGTGTTGATGAAGGCGCGCAGGGCGCGCTCCAGCATGAGCGCGAATGAGCCGCCCGCGAACTTGACGCTGTCTATGTAGGCGCCCCAGGTGCCCAGCAGGTCCTGCGGTACATGAGGTAGGTACACGTGCGGTAGGTACACATGCAGCCGATTCCCCACATCAACCCCTAAACTTTGCTTGTAGCACAAAGCGTGTTGCTCTTGCATGCATGGTACACCTACCACTGGCACATTAGAGCGGAGCATGCGAATTGCGTTTGCCCCAGCCAGCAAAGTCACGGTCGGTTACACACATGGCTCCCATCGAGGTGGCTTTGCGCAGCTTGGAATCAAGGATGTGGGCTGGAACCACCGCGGTTGATCTGGAATGATTTCAAGCAAGATCACGATCTCGGATCTTGAATTGAGATGAGTCATGCTGATGATCCCACCGTGAGGTACGTTAGTCCCACGGGTGCGTAGTACGGCCCGCGTATCTCGGTGACGCCCCGTTGGCTCCGTGGCTTCGCCTCGCGGTGGTTCAGGTGGACGCAGGAGGAGAAGGCCCGCGGGCCGGAGGGGCACCAGGCCGCGTTCAGCGGCACGACGGCGTCAACAATGCCTGACGAGGGCGCCGCGGATGCGTGTGCAGCGGCGCAGCTTTGCGCTGCTGCTGCTGCTGCTGTTGACATAGATTCTGTTGGCTCTTCACGTGCCTTCCTCCCTGCGTCCTCTGTCTCTCCTGCTGCGGCTGGATGCTGAGCCTGCTTGGCATCGTCGTGAGGAGCGCTGCTGCTGTGCTGCAGTGCTGCGGTTCCTGCAGCAGCTGGAGCGGGCGCGAGCGCATGCTGACGGTCCGCACTTGATTTGCTGCTGTCTATCATCATTCGTGCTAGCTCCAAAGCCTGATTCCCTGAGCTGCTGTTGCTGCTGCTGCTGCTGGTCTGGACCTCCGGATCGTATATGTGAGGTGTGCGTGGCTGGCGAGGTGTATGCGTCCTGGGCCGTGGGGTGTTATGACTGCAAGTGTAATCAAGGCTGCCACCTGTCCTCACAGATTGTGCAGGCGAAGCTGCAGGAAAAGCATATTGTAACACGGTTCGCTAGACGGCACAGGTGACAGCACATCACACGGTCGGGCAGGGTACAGACAAGCATTGGGCAGCTCCGCCTGCAATTTCATGCAGTCCCTGTACAGCCAGACGTACGATAAGCATTAGCTTGCACTTCTGTTGCCAACCCAATCGGTTGCCGTGCAGAGGCGCAGCGTGTGTGCCTTAGAGTTGGATTTGATGAGACGGCTGTGGGCGTGCATGAGCAGGTGGATGGGGTGTCAGGGCTGGTTGGCCACCGGGGCACACGAGCAGCGGCTGTGGTGTGTGCAGCGCATTACGGTAGCAGAGCCCAATGCGGAGCAGAGCAGCATGCTCGCGTGCATCGCCCACCCGCTCGAAGTGCCCCTCCCCCCTCCGCCGCCCCCCCCTCCCCCCTCCGCCCCGCCGCTCGCTCACACAGACATTGCGCCGCCTAACTGCTCAAGCGAGATCCAGGATCGCCCTTGACAGCGCTGGGGACGGCATGCTTTGAGTATGGGTGCGGTATGTACAATTATGCTGCGCCATATGTCAACCAGGTAAGTTCCAGTGCAGCAGCTGCATTCAGCGGTACGTGCTTACGAGGGCTCCTCCAGTCAGCAAACTGAACAGGGATACCGCGTGCAACAGGCCAAATAAAAGAGTGTGCGGGCAAGGACAGCAGATCTGCAGGCGCTGGCAGAGCGCGCCTGCCGAAACGGCAGCCGGGCCACGGCCGTAACCCTTCCCGTCCAAAAGAGAAAAAACGGCGCCGCACCACGCAGGACTCAGCGGCGATGGTGGTTGACGGCGAGGCGTGCTGTGTTTTGGCCATTGCGGCTTCGCCTGGGTGCCGCGGCAAGCCAGGACAAGCGCTGGACACCCAAGCAGCGTTGCAGCTGCTAAACACCGGCAGCGTGGCGGTTGTGGATGCCACGGCTGCGCTGTTTGCAGCCGGGCGTGTGCATGGAGACCCCGCGTGCTTGTGTGGGAGTTGGGACGCGTGCGGGTGCTCCGTACGTCACGTACGGGTGGCGTGTGTTGCGGGCAGAGGATGCTGGGCAACGGCGGACTGTGACAAGCGCCCCCAAGCTTGCCCTCGAGGCGGAAAAGGTGTAAGAAAAACGCAAGCTGGGCTTGAGTTGCCTGGGCCTTCATACCGTCGGCTTAGCACTCTCAACAATAAGACCGCAACGGCGGCGGCAGGCACATGTGGAAGACGCAGCGGACAAAATCGCTGCCTTGCCGATCACCGATGCCCACGTTCCAAGCGTTCTTGCTCAACAGCATGAGCGTGTTCGAAGCTCGAGCAACGTCAATCCACCGCTGATTGGCGGAAACACATACACCGGTAAGCAAGACCTATATTACGGTTGAACGAAAACATGTAAAGATGGCATGTACAGTGACATGCATGGAGCGCAACGAGGCCGCGCAGGAAGTCAACGGAGGGAAACACAACATGTGGTGCCAGGGGAAACATGTGTGTGTATATGAGCAAATGTGTGTGTGAGGAAACGGGGGAAGAAGAAGCACACTGCAAAATGCAGCGGTGATACACAGAATGTACAACGCTGCCGGATGCAGCAATGCAGATGAGCAAATGCATGAGCAATGGCTACAACAATAACAGCCACATGCATGGCACTTCGGCATGTGCAAGGCCATGCACACCATGTACACCGGGGCCTGTCGTGCTCCACTATCGAGCAGCGGTGCGTGCCAGTGCTGGGAAGTGGAAACCAACCCCAAACCCAGCAGCTTCCTGGCTGCTGCCGCTCAGCGCCAGGCCGCCAGCCCTAGGCGCCATCCGTCATGCAGCAACGCGAACAAATCACAGCGTCATGCACATGGAACACACCAATGCAAGCCCATACCGGGCTCACGGACGCATTCAAACGCTCATATGTTCAAAATTCGAATGTATGAATGCCCAGCCCGTCTACGCCGGGAACAACATGCCGATCGCATCCGCCACGATCATATCCACCAAGCTCTCTATCTCATCCTCCACAGTGTCCTCGTCATCGCCCTCCTCGTCCTCGGCGCTCGTGTCCAGCAAGCCATACTCGAAATCACCGTCAGCGTGGCTGCCAGTGCTGAAAAAGGTAGCCACGCTGCCGTCTGCGCTGATGCGCATCGGCGCGCAGTCGCTCGCGGCATCATTGTCATCGTGGTCAACCTCTCCGTTATTGTCGCCATCGCAGTTATCGCTTACACTGCCGCCAGCGGCGTTATCAATATGGCCAGCAGGCCGCGTGCCGAGGCGGCCTTGTGTTGCGGCGCAAACGCCGACGGCGGCGGTCGCGTCCGCGCCGCTGCTGCTGCTGCTGCTGCCGTTGCCTCCGCCGCTGCCACCGGCACCACAGGCACCACCCGTGCTGCGTGCTGCAGCAAAGGGGCTGCTCCCAGGCCCTGCCAGGTCCAAGTCACCCCCGCCGGCTGCCGAGACGGTCGCACCAGGCACGCCCGGGACGGCAACAGTACCAACAGTAGCAGTAGCGGTGATGTAACCACTGCTGCTGTTGCTGCCGGCTCCGGGGTCGTTCCCCCCTCCCCCCTCTGTCTCCTGCTGCTCATCAGCTGCCTCACCCGCACCCGCACCCCCACCCGCACCCCCACCCGCCTCGGCGCCACCACCACCCGCACCGCCCTCATCCCCAGCATCCTCGCCATCGCCATCCTCATCGTCATCGTCTTCGTCGTCCATCATCAGCACCGGCGGCAGCACCCACGCATCCTCAAACTCCTCCTCCGCCTCTTCGCCATCATGCGGGTCACCACCGTCCTCCCCGTCGCTGTCCCAATGCGCCGCGTGGTGCAGCGCATGCACCTCATCATCGGGTTCGTCGCCGTCGCCGTCGCTGCCGTCGCCGTCGCCGCCGCCCATAATGCCGAGAAAGCCGTACGGCGGCAGCGTCACCATCGCAGTGCTACCGGCGGTGGATGCGGTGGACGAGGGGCTTTCCCAGCCCACCACCATGCATGCGCGGCGACCGGGGGTGTGGTGACTGTGTCGCTGCTGAGATGCCGCACGATGTTGCGTCGTCGCTCCTGCTGTTGCCCCAGGGATGCCACTCACGCACATCGTCTCAGCGGCTGAATCAGCTGCGGCTGCACTCAGCGGCGATCCAATCGGGGTAGGTTCGCGATCCAGGTGGGGGCCGGGAGGTGAGGGCGGCGGCGTGGCGAGAGGGGTGTGGCTTCGGTGATCGCGCAGGTGGTTTCGGAGGTTGCAGCGGGCAGCGAGCGTGCTGCCCAGGCCCCGTACCGCCAGCCGTGTCACGCCCTCACCACCAGCTCCGGAACCGCTGTCACTTCCACCGAAACCACCGAAACCACCGCTCCTGCTGCTGCCGCTGCTACAGCCCTGGAGCTCCCCCAACGCCGCCGCCAGGTCTGCCACCTCCGAAACCAAAGCCACATCGTTGTACACGTGGTGATCCCCCTGGGAGGAGGTTGAGATCCAGACGGCTCGAAGGCGAGGTAGGCGAGGCAGCGCCGCCAGCAGCGCCGAGCTGACGGGGGCGGGCAGGCGCTGGTCGGCTACCGACCACCTGTGAGGCGTGGCCACCTGTTGAAATGAAATGCAAAAGGCAGCAGTACAGCAGTACAGCAGTACAGATCAGCCACCGACCACCTGTGAGGCGTGGCCACCTGCCGAAACGAAACCCAAAAGGGCAAAGGAGTTGCACAGCGCGGAGCATGTGTGAAACAGCAGGTATTACTGCAACACCAAGATCGGGCAGCAACAGCGTTAATCCGGGCACCATAAGCGTTGTACCAGGCACCAAACATGAGGCTTAGGTAGTTAGGTTGCTCTGGGCACAGAGCAATAGAGCATGAGCATGCTACTCCTGGCATCGCACGTGTTGACAACGCTGCTGTGTGAAGCCAGCAGCACCAGCAGCAGCACCAGCAGCAGCAGCACCAGCAGCAGCAGCACCAGCACCGCCACACCTCACCTGCACTCTGAGTAGCAGCCGCTCCACGCATGGCGCCACAACCGCCAGCACGGCCAGATGCGAATGCAGCAGCTCCAGGGAAGGCACCCGCACCTCCACGTTCACCGCATTCGGCCACGCATGCAGCTCATGCAGCTCAGCTGCATGCATGAGCTCTGCACCGCCAGCCCGCACAGCGGTGGCGGTGGCAGCAACGCCCGCAGCGGCCGAACGGCTCGGCGCCGCCATTCTTTCCGCCGCCGATGTCGCCGTCGATGTTGTTGGTGCTGCTGCCTGTGTTGCTGCTGTGGTCGGCGGTGCAGGTGATGCCACTGATGATCTGTCAGGAGCTGCTTGCGTGGGCAGCGACGAGCGCGCTGCTTTGTCGGGCGGCGGACGGCAGCACGCGAGGTACTGCGGCGGTACATTTTCGATCAGCAGCGACCAGCATGACACATTCCACATTGTTGGTTCGCTTGTGCCCCCGCTCCCGCTGCCGCCTTCGGAATCGCCCGGGCAGCCGCCGCAGGTGCTGGCGGTGGTGCTGCTGGTGTCGGAAGGCGGGCCGTAGCGGGCTGTAGCGTGTGGGGCGGTGAGCCGCTTCAGGAGGGGCATGACGTCGCGCGCAGGGCTCGTGAACGCGTGTATGGCGGCGCCCCGCAGGCAGCGCAGCCCGGGCGCCAGCTACATACGGACCACGCATGGCAAAACAAATCGTAAAGCGCTGGGTGTCTTGGTTGCGGTACACATAACATGTTAATCCTGATGGCTAAGAATCGGGGGTGCTGTCACAAGCAGTCTCACAACCCCATTCGCAGTGAAAGGCAGTACAGGAGGTGTATGGCGCAGTACAAGGAGCGGTCCATTGTGTGGGGATGATGTCAAGGGTTGTGCATGAGGCGCCATGGGGGCCGCATCGTCAGCGGATGCGTCTGGTACGGTAGCAGAATGACAACGGCCCTAGGCACAGCGCGTGCCGTGCATGTTGTGGCGCCAGTACTGTACTGTACTGTATGTAGGCAACAACCAAGAGCTAAAGATGTTGCTAAAGATGCTAAAGATGTAACGAAGCATGCAGAACACACTGGATTGCATGTTGCAGTTTGCACATTGGGCATGGGCAGGTGGGTGGGGCAGCTTGGCAGCAGGGCCAGCTGCAAGCCGGCAGCAGATCGTCGTCGTGCACGTCTGTGCCTGGAATGCATTCTACTGCCCTGCCGCCCTGACCTTGAGGGTTGCCGTGCTGATCTCCGTGTTAGATTGCAGAGGTTACATGCGTTGGCTTGTTTTGCAACTTTGAACGCCGCAAGCGGTCAATCGGGCTTGCCAGCAGGCACCCACCTGAAAGATGGCACGCAGGTCGACGCCTGCTGCGTTGCAGCCTCTGCCTGTTGACTCCCTGTGGGGCTCCCAGCCTACAGACTCCAGGGAGCTGCAAGAGCTGCTGCCCAGCCTGTCCTTCCCTTGGCACGACCATCCGTTGACGCACAGCGTGTGCAGGGATGGCAGGCACGGCGCCCCGAGGTGCACCGCTAGCTGATGGTGAACGCTGTGGGAGGCCCGCAGGTCGATGCTTTGGACCGCAAGTGCCTGCAGCTGCGGCAGCCTCTGCGCCAGCACCGCCAGGGCTTCTGCACTGAGCGCAACGCGGGGCAGGTTGATGACGCGCAGCCCGCAGAGCGCACTGGCGTGCGCGGGGGCTTGCAGGTCTGATGGCTTGACTCTCAGAGCCTCAGCCGAATCCGAGCCAAGGCATGTCAGTGCAGGGAAGCGTTGCTGCATGCTTGAGAGCCAGCTGACAAGGTTGAACGCTTGGCGTTGGGCAAGGTGAACTGACTCGAGACAAGGTAGGAAACGCGAAATGAACTCCAGCAAGTGGTTCTGGACAGGTGCAGGCGCGTTGATTGTGGCCTGCTTTACGTGAGGCAGCCTGCCTGCAGCTCCATTGCGGTACTCGAGCAAATACCACACGAGCGACACGCTATCCACCACGTGTCGGCAATATGCTGGTACGGAAACCTTGATGCTACGCAGGTTGGGCAGGCGCCTGTGGAAGCTTCCGCAGCTCCTGGCAGAGGTCCTGAGCCTGTCCGTGTGGCTCCAATCACCCGCGTGGATTACGGGCACTTGGAGGTGGGCCTCTGTCAAAAAAGCCCTCGACACGGCGCACGCCTCCTTGCATACCAGCGAGAAGGTGCAGTGCTCCTCCTTGGTGCTGAAGTGGTCACACAAGCCGGAGGAAACGAGGATTTGCAGCAGGTTGGGGTCTGCCATCGGCTTGATTGTACGTCGGGGCGCGTGTGTGCAAGCACTCCGCTGGCCGGACAAACGACGGTTCCACTGGTCAAGAAGAAAGTAGCGGGTAGGATATGATGGAAAACATCTGACAAGGAGTTATTAGGTCAGTAGCGGATGCAGCAGCAGTGGATAAGCCGTGTGTTGGTGGTGCGCGAGGCGGTTGGGTGGTTGATTGTTTGTGCTTGCAAGGGCCCGGCAAGCGACAGCCAATGGCAGAGGCGTTGGTGGTAGGCAAGCGAAAACAGACACTCAAATTTGATTTGCTTTGCCTTTGGATCGAACGCGCCGTCAGGGTCACTTCATGCCTTGCAAGTGATGCAAACCGTTGACACCTGGCGGCTGGCAACCGCATTCTGCTGGCTCTGGCCGGTGCATTCAATTTGGTGTCAGGCCCATTTTACAATTAAATCCGGATGAGTAAAGCTCAGCTTGTTGTAACCATTTGCAGGATAAGCCACGGGCGACCGCCACCTGGCCACAAGGTGTTGTCACTTGGGCGGCATTTTGGCAGTCACAGGTATGCTCGCTCGGCCTCTTGTGGGTGCGGGTAAAGTCAGCTGAGAGGCAGGAAAGAAGATGTGCAATATGTCA
>BDDA01001498.1:2951-18692 GCA_001662385.1 Chlamydomonas asymmetrica | reverse complement strand
CCCACCAACCCCACCGCCGCCCAGTCCTCCACCACCGAGCCCGCCACCGCCATCAGCCCCTCCATGCTGTGCTGACTTCTCGTGTGCATCAGTGATCATTGCAAGCCAGTGCCCCAACTGCAAGAAAGACCCCGATTGTGGCCCAGCCAAATGGGTGGAAGGCGTGAAAATTGACTGTTGTGGAGGTGAGGCAGGATTGCATAACAAGCACAACGCTTGAGGGACAAATGAATGCATGCCATCCGGTCTAAGCACGATTGCATTGAAGCATGCACATCAAGACGGCTATGATGCCCTGTTTGCGATGTATGACCGTCACCGTGAACGTTGCCCACGCGTGTCATCGAATGCATCGCCGCCACCACTCCAACACCAGCCGCCAGGGTCATGCTACACACCATCAACATGCTTAAGTATCGGCTGCGTGCTCACACCATTTGCGCCTGCATGCTGTCTCGCAAGAAGATGCGTCGCGCACCTGCACATGCACCAAGCCTGCCTGAGCAAGGCGTCCGTCGCTGGCTTGAACCATCATCTACATCGCAAAAACATTGATCGACCTCTGATGTGCTTGCCCCTTCCTGCGTTGCGTTGCGGCGAGCAGCGTACATGTTTGGCGACTTCAACGTGTACATCCGCGGTACAGTGAATGCGGGCCAACAAGCGGCATTCGTGGAGGGAAATCGGGCCTTTGTAAGTGACTTGAGGCAGTGGGATTCAGGTTTGACTGACCCGCTTAATGCGACCCTACACTGGCTCGACTGCTGGTACACTCAACCACCTGATGTGAAGCGTGCAGTGTACCTGAACGTACGTACGCACACATCGTACACAGGGGCGCCAGTGTGTGTGTGTGTGTGTGTGTGTGTGTGTGTGTGTGTGTGTGTGTGTGTGCGTGCGTGCGTGCGTGCGTGCGTGCGTGCGTGCGTGCGTGCGTGCGTGCGTGCGTGCGTGCGTGCGTGCGTGCGTGCGTGCGTGTGTGTGTTGGGGGGGGAGGAGGCCCCCAGGGCCCATGCAGTGTGTGTGGGCCATGTAGCGTGAGGGCCATGCAGTGTGTGTCGCACGAAGCGCCCATACGCGCACAATGCAGTGTGGGCCATGCAGAGTGTGTGTATGTGGTGGTGTTTGGGGAGGCTCATCACGAACAACTCCAGCGGGCCGGGAGCGGTGAGGGCAGAGGGGGGTCGTGGGGGGGGGAGAACATCTCCACCAACAATTACGGTGGGGTGGGGGCAGGAGGGGGGGTGGGGGTTGCACATACACCAACAACTCCGGTGGATTACCTGCTGCTTCCTGCCTGTTGTAGCCACCGGCCTGCATTCCAGCCCGCAATCAATCAACCAAGGCCAGCACTCAATTGGAGGCAATAGTGGCTCCGTCACGCCCGCTCGCTCGCGCGCTTGCTTATGCTCAACCTTGACTTGCGTAACCTTATGGAGTTATTGTGTTGCGCCATGTGCGTCCTCGGATGTGTGGTGAGCACTGCAGGCCCAGAACGCGTACGCCAACCAGCCCTACACAAAGACGTATATTGTAGGGACTGGGTGGAAGGTGGCAGGCGACAACACCAGCGTGTACACACACACACGGTAAGAGCTCAGATCACGTACCCGTACTGCACAGATCACGTACCGGTACTGCGCAAACGATGGGAGCATCGGATGAGTGAGGGCCCTTGCCCTCCCTCCTTCCATCCCCCAAACGGAAGGCAAGCGGCCACGCGCGTGAGGGTAGTGGCCGCCACTTGCTCGCATCACGTGACGCACGCACAACAGGTCTCCTCAAAAAACACCTTTGCAAGAAGGGTGTGTCATTTTTCTTATCCATCTATGAAGGGCGGCATGCATGTATGCGAGCAGGGGGCAGCGAGGCAGGTTCAGCTGTCGTGCACCGGCGGACGCAAGCCAAGGGAACATGTAGAACATTTCAATGCAGGCAGATGCAGGACTCAACGCACCTACCTAGTCAGCCTGGGGTGGACTGCATGCTCTGAAGCTACAGGGGGGCCGTGGTTCTCGCACCTTGCCCGATCACCACGGGTGTGTTGAGCGTGTGGCGGCATGCTTGACCACACCACCAGCGGACAGGACGCGCAGCATCTATCGTGCTGCATGCGTTGCGCCCGTGCTCCTGGATCCCTTCCCCTTTCCCCGCCCCTTCCTTGGAAGCGCCATGCCTATCGCTCCCACTCCCACGCCCCGTAGACCTCACTCACAGCTGACACTGCAGCAATGCACTTGCAAGCTTGTTGCCAATGCGTTGGTGTGCATGCATCATGGGATCGCGGTGGCGCCCGTCTGGGGAGCGTGGGCCGTTCTCCCGGCGCCCCACTCTTCTCACATCACCAACATAACATGACATCCTCTGCCCAATACTGCGGCGCATCATGAGCAGGTTTCCAAACAGCGCGTCATTCAGGGGTGCATTCGGGGCTGAAGGAGCGTTCAACAACTTGAAGAATCAGCTTGGATCTACAATCAACTGGAATCCGGTAGGTCCTGTACTCTTATGTGTATCATCACTGTGAGCTTGCACATCCGATACGGTAGGGGTGCAGTACGTGTAAGTACATTCACACTTAGAACATCTTAAATAGAAGCGATTCATGAGCTTGTCTCATTACGCTACGCTGATGTGTGAAAGCGGTCGACAAGACGCAGCAGGGCTGGCGGCACTGGCAGGACTGGCCGACGACCATTGGCGCAACCCGTTGCATTGGCATGTGCACGCATCCACGCCGAAGCATGAAACCTGATGGCTAGCACAGGCCCGCGGGGCGCTGTGCACCACACAGTTTTTTGCCACCATTCCATCAGGCTGGCGCCTACCGTGTTTGCCTGAGCCTGTCACGCCAAGCCCCGCAGGGCGGAAGAGGCAGCGGCAGCGGCAGCGCGTTTCCAGGAAACTGACACTAATGGCTCTTATGCGCATCCACAATGCTCATACTTCAATCTGTGCAGTGGGGCTACAACTACTTCTACGAGACTGAGCTGGGCTTCCGTCGGCCCAACAGCCCGCCATTCGGGACGGCGTTTGTGCGGCTGGTGTTCGCTACGGTCAAACCCGGGCAGGGCAGGCAGATTGCGGAGATTTTCCGACCGCTGGTAAGCGCGTGGGCGGGGCCGTACATGTGTTGTGCGCATGCATGCAGAACACGGTCGGTGCTGAGTTTGTGGCATGCATCCCATGCCCATCAGGACAACCTGCTTTGTGGGACACACGTTGCTGGGTTCGGGGGCAAGGGAGCCCTCTGCCTCCCATGGTGTGCGTGTGTGCGTGCGTGCGTGCCAAGGGCGTGGGGGGGTAGGCGGGCGGGCGGGCGCGTGCTGGCGTGGGTGCGTGCGTGTGTGCGTGCGTGCGTGCGTGCGTGCGTGGTACGGGCGAGTGAAAATAAAATAAAATAAATAATACACCCCGTTGCCAGGGTGCTTTTTGGGGAGACCTGCCGTCCCCGCACCATGTGAGCGGTCTTGTGCGTGCATGCAATGTGTGGTCGTGCAGTACCAGGCTGCTTACCTGTACGAGCCCGACGCCCTGCAGTACCAGATGCTGTTTGCGGAGGCCACCCCTGGAGGGGAGAACTGGCTCGTGTACCGCAGGTAAGCCCGCTGCCTGATGATTATGTGCTCACAAGCAGCGTGCCTGCACCAGCCACGGCTATCCCTCAGGCTCAGTCCTGCACACGCAAGAGGTGTCAGAGTGGAGAGGCCAAAGTGCAAGTTGGCGTGGTGCATGCACAAGGGCAGCGGCACTCGCCGGAGAAAGAGCGAAGGCGTGGGTGGGTGGGGGCGCATGCGGGGGCGTGAACACATCGGGGGCGTCGGGGGTGTGAACGCGTCAACCAAGTGCACTTTGCCTGCAGAACGCGGGTGGCCAGCTGGTCGTGGTAGTGCAAGCAAGGATGCTGCTGACGTTGACAAAGAACGCCGTTCATGGCAATCATTCCTTGTGTTGACCTTCCAGTCCCGCGCACTATACATGACCTACGGGTTTTCAGGGAGCCCACCAATCCTTCCATGCCCCTCTTGATGGCGGCTTATGTTGTGCCACCCACTTATTCGAATGTGCAGGTTTCGCACCAGGGAAGCGCTGTATTTACATACTCAAGAGTATGGTAACAATGGCAAGGGCAACGACGCCTACATGGCCTGGGAGCTTCGCCTCCGTGCTCGTATGGAGTGGGTGGGGTGGCCAGTGAGTGTGGCTTGCAAGGGCCGGTTTGCTTGTGCGATTGGAATTGTCTGGCAGCCAGCGTGGCCCGCATGCCTATGTGCAAGCGAGAGGTTTTTGTTGCCTGCCGTTGCTGTGATGTCTGCTCCATGAAATGCCTGCACATCGGGCAACATTCGCATGCACGAAGCGCATGGATTGTGTGGTCCGTCGGAGTGGGTTTTGATCTGCACTCCTGGGGAGCTTGCACCTGATGATGAAAGCTGCACATACACACGTGCACCTTGCACGCTGATTCACCAGATTCCATGTTTTGCAGCAGCCCTTGACGTCCCTTGTTCAATGTCTGAACGCCCAAACGTCAGCTAGTTTCCCGCAAGCGGCGCTCACGTTCACTGCGTTCTGATACATTTGTTTGCAGGTCCATGCAGAACGAGGTCCATGCTTGTGTCAACATCTGACTGCTGATGTATGCATGCTTGCGTCCTGCAGGACCAGATGGAGTACTACGAAGGTGACATGCTGTACATCGACAAGTAGATGCAATCGTGGACGTATTGAGGGCGATGTCACTAATACCACAGATGGTCGCCACTCGTCAGCGCGATCGAGCGAGCACAAAAGGGCGCCCCTGGAGCGCAACAGCAACGATGGACCTCACTCATCCCCCTTCCCAGTTGCCGCTGAGCAACCCAACCGCCTCGGTGCCGCATCCTACTCATCCACGCATGGTCCCTGCTTCTTTGGGCTCTGTTGTGGCTCTCTCGCCCCCTCGCTGCTTAGGCCATCGCACAGCCACGTGTCTCTCCAGCTGGTTGCAACGGGCATGCGGATGGGCCGCCACGCTGGCACACTCGTCATGCCGCAGCACGTAGAACGTGCACGGGGTCAGGATAAATCCCAGAAATATCTCAGAATAAATACTTGGCGCATGTCCATACTTGTCAGTACTTTACGTGTCTTGCTGCCAGCAAGCTGTGTACCCAAAGCTTGTTTATGCTGGTCCGGTGGCCGAGTCAAGAGCCGCTCAGGGCTGCTCACCTGATGGGCATGCGTGCACACACGCTGCACGTTAGGAGTACTCCTTATTAGGGTGTAAGATAGCTTAGTTGAGGGTCCAACTCTCTTGGTTTCCTTGTCCTATGGCTTGCTTTGGATTATTCCTCCTTTTGCATCCGCGGCTTCTTGTGATGAAGCCTAGCACTACTAGCACACGCCACGTCCCCAAACCCATGAACGTTGTCGTTTGCTTGCGGTGTCTTTCGCCTGTTCCTGCACTATCTCCAACCTGCCGAGCAACACATTCCAATGCCAGGATGCAGCTCATTTCAGTGCATTACCCTTAGCGCGGTTACAACATGTCGATGTTGCGTTGCGGTTGTTACATTTCAAGACCGTCTGTGTGCATGGATTGATCCTGTGTTGAGGGCATTGCCGTTCCGTTCCTCACAGCTGCACAGGGCTGCATGCTGTATGCGTGCATTCCTGCTGCCCATTTCCTCCTTGCAAAGCGGCGCCACTCGGCCCCGCGTTCTCTTACACTGAGGTTGCGCCACCTCATGGTTGACTTTACATCACTTGGCTAATCAGGCCATTCATATGGATGGTGGCAGTGAACGTGAGGTTGCGTGGGGTGGGTGGTGGTGCGTGTGGTTAGAGTTATTTGGTTCCCGTGGGGCCATGCAGCGTGCTTTCCGTGGGGCCGTGCAGTGTGCTTATGTTATGCGTGATGCAGAGAAGTGCACCTGACGGTGGCGAGGTGTCTGGGCTGAGCTGGCGGCTGCCGCGAAGGGAACAGCCGTCACACACCGTGGTGCGTGTGTGTGCACCACCTCATATTAGTTTGCCATCCGTCTCAGACGTTATTGAGGTTCTCGCACCGCGTCACGCGCGGACACGAGCCACAAGCATATGGCACATTGCGACACGTAATGACCGCTTGGTTGCGCTGACCCTGCACAATGGCTGGTGGCGCAAGCTGCTGTGCCCCTCCTCCCTCACTCGACTGTCAGCGCATGCGTAGCATCCCCATGCGGCTGGCTGCTACCCTCGAATCAAATAGCTAACATTATCTTGCCCGTCTGGCCCGGTGGCGGCCCGTTGTTCGTGGTATAGTATCTTGATCGTCAAGTGGGGCGTGCATGCGGGCGTGCTAGGCGTGCTGAGACCTGTCGAGGCGCACCCTACCGGATCGCCGGTGTACTATTTGTGAGCTACTGTTTTGGGCAAGGGATGGTGCGGCTAGTGTTGTTCATCTATCGCATATGCAAGCGATTAAAAAGCGATGGCACGGTTGAGCGTGGCCAAGCGCAACCAAAGTACCGTAGTTCTGTGCCCTGACGCAGACGCGAACACGCGCATGTGCCTGTAGAAGTGATGAATGATGCATCCCGCGTGCGTGGCGACATGCACACACACAACAGACACGCTCTTGCCTGCATCCTCATGTTTCCCAACTGCTCGGTACTCACCTCGGTTTCTGTGTTGCATGACAGCAGGGCCAAGAGGTGATGAAACCCGTGTTGACCGCATTCCCTTGGCGGCGATAAGTCATGCTAATCATCCTCATCCTCATTACTGCAATCTTAGAGGAGCCGAACCAGGCTGCTGCTTAAGCAAAACAGCATGCGCGTGGCTGTGCAAGCTGTGCATTTGGATCCCCATACGTGCAGTTGCCTGCGCGTATGTGCGTAGCATTGTTTGACACCATAAATTAACGCCTGCGCGCGGTACGTGCACATCCTATTGTGATCCAACAGGGTCGGATTCTGTGCTGTTATTGGTGCCGATGAACGTACTGCGTGGTATAGTTGCCTCCATCTGCCTGCGGTGCGTACTTACTGTACTACTACTTGCTCACACTTGCTTGTACCCGTCTTGAATGAATCGTCGCCATGCTTGGCTAGGGACCGTTCACTGGGGCGTGCCGCCCTTGTGTTTCCGGCTGCGTATATCGATATACGTGTTTGCAGCAGACGGTGTCCCCTGTGTGTCTGTGCATATGCGCTTGGCTTGCAAGATGCAGGGCGTGTGTTGTCCTTGACTGCGTGTACACGCGCGACCCATACCGGTATGTACCGCATTGCTGGTATGTACTGCATTGCTGGTATGTACCGCATTGCTGGTGCATGCACAAGAAGGCGTGGGCAGGATGCATGCCATCATCCATCCCTTGATCGCGCACGGTACGATATTGTGTGCGCATGCCCCAAGAATGTCCTTCCCCGTTGCGTAAGCACGGTCCACACTATCCCATGTGGGTGAGGCCCAATCAAGATCTCGACAATGATGAGCGCATGCACACATGCGCCTGCACTGGTGCTGAAGCGCACACTGTGAATATGATCTATCACCGCTTGCTGTCACCGCACGGCGTACACTTGCTGAATGCATGGGGCACTGAGTTCCCCTGCCTGTGCAGGCGTAGCATTGGTCTGCACTGCTCGATGCGGTCGACTTTCCCGCTTACTGCTTACGTGCTGGTGTACTGCTTTGTTGCATTCAAGAAAGAAACCTTGTGACATGCTGCGAGGCATGCAAGGTCACCGCCGCAATGCAACCCAACCTCTGGGTTGTTCCCCGCTTGAGCACCGGAGTCATAATCATACAGAAGCTGCATGCCTGGGGTTTCCGTGTGCCCATCTGGCGCGCGGGCGTTGTGTTGTTGTTGGAGCCCTGACAGGCTGCATGGCTTGGCGCCGCGTTGGTGCCCACGATCTGCTGCCTCCATGTTGTACACTCGCTATGCAGCTGCTACGTACGTACACACGCTGTTTGATACTCACACTGTTTGCGGCATGTCCGGTCCTGCCAAGATTGTTAGTCCACCAACCCTTCCCTTCACGTATTGTATTGTTGCCTCAATCCTTGCCCTCAGTTATGTTTGCATCCGTGTCATTCCCTGCGCTTTGTTTGCAATACCCTACCCGCAAACATGTGCGATTCCCTGTCGACGTATGCACTCTCGACGTATGTACTTGCTTCGTCAACAGTTGTTTGTGTAAGGCTGTGAATGTAATAGCTGGCACGGCGGCCCAAATGTGTTGTCGGTCGCTTCAGGGTCCGCATACGACAAATGCCGTGTTGCTTAACGGTCCTGCTTACGCTCTGGAAATTACGCACGAGGCACTGAGGCCCGAGATTTGCTGCAGGAGAGGGTGAGGACATGCTATGCCCGGCTGGCTAGTATGCATGCCTTGTAGAAAGGTGTGGGCCAGGCACATGCAGGTCAAGCCAAAGGGGCAAGCAGTGCAGTGCTTGGGTGCTGGGCAGGCAAAGCAGATACGCGTGCCAGCGTGCACACAGTATGGTGCAGTGCACACGCTGATGTGCTTGTGTGACGCAGCAGTCGTTGCGGTCCTTGGCAAAGGAACTCACCTGGCCATGCGTACGCAACGATGAAGGTTCGAGCTACGTGAACGGTGCACGTCAAACAAAACGCACACACACACACAGGGCCCCCAACGCACCATAACGAGACGGCCAGCATGCATGCATGAACGCACTCAGGAAAACGCGTACCAGCGCACGGCGTTGCGCATACGCAGCCAGCATCAGCGTAATGGAATGGCACACAATGTGCGCAGCACCACACCAAGCTTCCACACCAAGAAAAAAAAGCACGGTCAGCGAATGGGCGTCCAGCAGGGCGGGCTCGAGCATGGCAGCTACGACTTTGCATGCACTGGTCCATGATCGATCATCCTCATTTTGCCACTAGACACCAAGCAAGTGATGATGGCCCGCATGGCCCTGAGCACCCTGCCTGCTGCTGTGACTGCCACGCCGGCAATCCACCACCCGTGCTGGTTATGTTGCTGACGGTGCCGGGGGCTCAGTGCTGCTCCCGCATGAGCAAGCATCGTCGCAAGAGCGGGGGCTGGTTCCGTTTGGCACAGTCTGAACGAAGCCTGAAACACTTAGGTCAGTTGCCTAAAACATCAAACCTGGGAGAAACGGAAGCCCCAATTAACATCAACGGGGGCATTGACGCCGCTGCTGTCGCCGCCTGAACGAAGGTCTGGAAACTCCAGCAGGGACTGCCTCACTGTCTGCCTGCGCAAGCCCTGGGCGCCGTATGTGTAGCGTAAGCTTGGCGTATTTTGGTTGGGCTCTAGCAAGGGACGCGATGCGGCTGCCGGTCAGCAAATTGGTTAGCACCTGCTGATGACCTGAACAGTGACAAGACGTGAAATTGGACGTGAAGAGGTGAATGTCACACCCTGTGTCGAGCGTGCGCTAATACATACACCAGGCTGTGTGGGACTTCCTGGTATTGAATGCTGCCTGGTGATACCTGACAGGTATTAGCCTGCCTGAGGTTCGCGTTCGAGAGAGCGTGTGCGGGGTGCACTGCCAGCAGGCACTGTCATCATCATGGTCCAGTGTCATGTACTGCCCCCAAGGTGCGCCATAGCAACCAGCTGTAAACAATTCAGCTGCCAGGGAGGTATTGAACATGCTGCCTCCTAGGTGCGCCATAGCAACCAGCTGTAAACACTTCAGCTGCCAGGGAGGTATGAACACGAGCAGCAGGCAGGGTTGCTTTTGCTCGTCTTCATACCTCCCCTGGGCAAAGCCAAGCCACGAGCAAAACAAGTGCGATAGCGCAAGGAGTGGACATAACTTAGTAGGTCGGCGTGTGTTTTGACAGGCCGCGCCCGTACTGAAGGTGTTTCCGAACTTGACTGACTTTCTCGGCTTTCGAGCGAGCGAGGTGGGTCCAAAAAGCGCACTACTGCCGTGAAAGCATTGAAAACAAGTGAAAGCCACTGAGTGGTGTATGCGAATTCGAAGGCGAGCCTCTTCGCTGGCTATGATAGGTCACGACCATGTTGCCTGCACTACCCGGGTAACTTGTGTGTCGAATGGGCTACAGCAGCAGCAGCAGTGAGAGGAATTTTAATGCAGTCCAGGTTCATAAACACAGGACACCACCTACGGTGTGTGGGTGGGCATAGCAAGGTTTTGCTCATCTATTCGTGCATGCATGTCTAAAGCCGTTTATCGTGTTTGTTGCCTGCAAGCGTGGCCATTGTGGCTTTGACCAGGTTGCGGTTTCGGTCCTGCCAAAGTTTGCTGGCAGCATGGTGACAGTTGCACTAGACCTTTTGGGTCATGTGTTCAGGGGTATGTTTCCGCCTAGGACCACTTTACGCCAAGTATACACCACAGTTTGACCCGCAACACGCCCGCCGTGCGTGCTAACCTCAATACCCAAGGGTGAAAAGTCCGGCCAAGACGCCAGTGTAAGGAGCACGTTTAAAGAGACTGAATATACACACCAGGCACTGCCAGGGTTTCCTTACAGTGTGTCTTGCTGGACCCAGCCACCCGTTGCGACTGTGTGTGGCGGACTTTATTGATGCCCTGAGAAATAGAGCAAGGCAGCAGGCAGTGTCCGACAAATTTCATGCCTTTGAGAATAACTCAGCCGGGTGGCTGCCTACAACACACGCGTCGGCACCCCGCCGACCCGTTGGCATCTCACGCCGCCGGGCAGGAGGACGACCTGCCATTGACATCTACGGCCGGCAGGCATAATCTATGAGGGGATAATATTGATCAGAAAGTGATTGATTCCGTGTAGTGTATGGGCGCTAGCGTCACGCAGGTTGTCGGGCCAGGTATCGGTATGGCGTCGACGACGCTAACGTCACTCTTTACAATTCGGTTGCAGTGTTCGTAAGTGCGCTTGTGCAATGGGATACAGCTGTCCTTGCTTCAGCACATGCAAGGAGCCCTCCTATCCTCCACTGCTTACACCTCTTGCTTGCATGATCCATCCATTCAGTTCTGGCAATTGCCATACCACGCACGCAAGACTCTCACTGCACCAGTGCAAGATCAGGCTGGGAAGTGTTGCCATACCTCCATGTACAACTTGCTTGGCACTGAAATCTGCTACTGCATATATGCAGTGGCCGCTCGGAGGCCTGCATCCGCTGCTGATGTGATGCGGTGGGACCATGCGCTGTGTTTTAGCACTACCGAGACAGTGCTGAAACCGGTAGGTGCTTGGACTCACCTGTTGTCGTGGCTGGCGTATGAGTTCTATGTTCACGTGCCACAGCCTGTTGTAGCCCGCCTCGTTGTCCTGAATAAAGGGGGCACGCGCGCAGCGGTCCACCTCTGCAAAGCACGGGTGAAGGTGATGAGGGTGATGAGCCCCGTAATGTGTTTATGACAAGCCTTCAGTAGAGTCAAGCCCGCAAAGCAAGCAATCTAACGATGTGATCGTCATGGGCTGAGCTTAGCAGCAGTGAATTGCGTTCAGCATTCAACCTCAGCATTCAAGAAGTAATTATTGTCACGCTTGCTTGCTTGCAGTGTCTTTACATTGGCTCCTTATACTTGCTGGCTGTATACGTATTGAGAATGAGACAATGCAACCTATGAAATTTCGTCCTATTGCCTGCCTCAAAATGTGTTGCACGTAGCCTGCCTCTCGCAACAGATACAGCCAGCAGCCTCCAGGGTTGACCGGGGTATTTCAGCAACGCCCTCACTACCTGACACCAGGACCCTGGAAAACCCTACTGCCAGGAGCTCATCAGACTTCTATCGGGAGCTGGTGCCACTGCAGCAGCCCTTGCCTTTACCTCAAGCCGTGGTCTGGACTCCAAGGTGGGGGACCTTATCATCCCACACTTCATTCGTTCCCTTGATCAGTTTGACATCACCAAGTCAGCCTCACGCACGGGCTGCCCGTTGTTTGATGCATGTGAACGTTTGTACATTTGTGCGTTTGCGCGGGGCGGGGTGGAGGCGTGTGGCGATGACACCACGCTCAACCACCTTGGGTCGCTCCCGCCCTTTTGCCGCTGCATATGCAAGCATGCAATAGGCTGACCACATCAGCACTGAAGTCCATCGAGTGAGGACCGCTCAGGCTACTGTGCGAGCTCCTGTTGTTTATTACCTGCTACAGGTTGGGTCCTGGTGGCATGGTGGGCCAGTGCGTGTTGGCTTAGTTGGCTTGAGGTTGCGCCACCCCCTGCGTAAGTGTTCATGACTTCCGTTCATACTGTTCTAGCTACTGAGTGCAAAGACGTGTGTTGTTGGTTGGTGTCCTACCTCGAGACTGTTTGCCTACCTGTTGCCACCCGCCACCCGCCACCCGCCCGTTTCTCGACGTGAAGTCCTTCATAGCACCACCGTTTCGAATTACCGTTCTAGCGCCTATGACATGCAAGAAGCACCGATGTCGGTATCCAGCTTCATGGGCAGTGAGTCCATCCACACTGCGGGCCGTGTGAGGGTTGTTGTGAACGGGCTTATTAAAGTGCACTGCTGGATGGACGCCCTGCTTAATTTTGAAACGCTCCAGACGAAAAGTCTGTTTGGGTATCCCGGGTGCTGTATCCTGATAGACGTGTTCGAAACCGTGCGTAAACTCGCTCGTGCATCGGTCTTGCGAGGTCAAGAGCGCGTGCCAGCAATCATGCACAGCAGCTGCCAAACACGAGCAAGGAAAGAACGAAGGCGCTGCAGCCAGAGCACCCAATAGTATCATGATACTGTGCGCTTATTCACGCACAGTGCCTTGTCCATGATGCAGGGATGTTGATAGGGTTTGCCCGCCTTGTATTTAACCTCACCACCTTGCCCGTTGCTTTATTTGTAGGTCTTGCATGTGGAAAACAGGCCACAGCAACATGGGGGCCAAGCTGTTACGGTTCATGATCCTCTCCTTGCTTCTGATACAGGTAAATGACAGATCCGTGCAGAGCGAGGGGGAATGAACCGTTGCCCTTGGTTGTCATTTTTTTTTTTCTTGGTGAGGAAGCTTGCATGTCATGCATTGTACAGCCAGCGAACGGACAGTGACTGCGCTACTTCCTGCTTTTACATCGCAGACTGCTTGGACACAAATCATCACACCTAACGCCCTAGGTGAGCTCGCACCTGGCATGGTGAGCCACGCACCATGTTTGGGTCGCAGGACTCAATCGTGGGGCGGGCTCTCAGTCTCAGTTTGTGGCGCGCCTTTGTTCAGCAGCCACACATGCAGGCAAATCAGGACAAGACACTGTCAATCGTAGGCAACGCGCTCGTCTGACATGGCTTATATGCCTATTCAAAACGCGGCATCTAAGCAACGCGCGGTGCGCTGAGTGGTGTGGAAAAGAATGAGCGCCCGCCCCATTCAACAAGCGGGGCGGGGCGGGGCGTGTATTCAATATGAGGAGGGTGCCCAGAAGCCTGCTGCACTGTGTGCTGTGGGCCTCCTCCATATATAGCAGCAGCAGGCATAGCAGGCACTGTATCGGAACACGAACAACAAGTTGCTTGCACTTGCGCTTGGCGGGCGCAACCTTGCCCTGTGTGCAAGCCCCCATAAACCATAAACCTGCCTTGCATGCATGCCTGGTGCACTAGCACATGCTCCGCAGCTCTGTTCAGGTTGCGTTTCGACCCTTGCTTCCTGTATTGCCCCACGCAAACGGCAACATTATATGCACACTTGCCTGCGTGACACTGCAGTACTACCCGTACTGCTCGTCCTGCTGCATGCTTAACATGACACACCACTGCTGCAATCATGGACATAGGACCCTTCATTGAAGTTGCGTACGGAAGGGTGGCTAACGGACAAAGCTACATGTACCAGGAGCTTTTGAGACCCAGGGTGAGGTTTGGCCAAGGACGTGCGTGTTGCGATTGCATTTTTGCATGTGTCGCGGGCGGCAGCAGTCGCTACAGTTGACGACGTCCACGACGCCTACATACCGTAGGGCTCCGGGCCGCCAGCATGTGGCGCCGCCCTGCCTTCTAGAGACGGGTTCCGGTGGAATCATGCGAGCAGCATTCCCTGCACATCCCCTTGATTGTGCTATCGTGTACCGGTACGTGAAACGGTACAGGAAAAGCATAAAGCGCATGAACGCCTTCCACCGGCGTGCGTTACGTGCCCGCCCCTAGTGCCCTGGTTGACCTTGCATGCCTGCTCACCTACATACCGCCAGCAGCCCAGCTGCACGCGTGCAAGTTATGGAATGTATGCCCAGGCTGACTCTTAAGAGTTCATGCAAGTCATGTTGATAGGCACGGACGTCATTCTCACGGGAAAGCCTCGTTGAGCTTTCGTTGAGCTTTCCTGGGGCACGCACCACATCGATGCGGGAATGAATGAGGGTAAGGACTGAGCGTGAGCATCGTGTATTGTTGTGTTGTGTGGCTGCAGATCCAATGGGTCCAGGCTAACGAGCCCGGGTGCTACACGTACACGCTTTTGCGAGGGGACAACGACCCGGATCGCTTCACCATCTTCCGTCGGTATGTTACATGCCACGTTACATTATGGCTACATGCTGCTGCTGTGACTCACCACCTGAACACCTAAACCGGAGTGCACACACATATGGTGTGGATGCATGCGCGTGCACAACGCAAGCACAACTGCTAGTAAGCGCGCTGATTTGCTTGAGCATGCATGCACCTGGCAGGTACATATCTCAGGATTACCTTGTAAACGTGCACAAAACGTTGCAAGTGTTCGTCGACTTCCCTAACAACCTCGCGGCGGCTGGCGTGACCTACTCCATCCCACCGGTAAGGCGATGACAGACCGATGCATACGTGCGGCGTGCACCGTGCATGACAGTGCTAGCTACCATCCTGAGCTCCCGACGGCAGCAAAGCGGCTGTGAACGCGCGGGGATCTGGGCAGCAGGCATGCGGTACTGATTACACTGATGCACGCACCACACCCAGGTTCCTTGCTAGCACGATCTTGTTGCTGCTGTCCCAAGCCCGCGCCTTTGGCTACGTACACAGCGCATGTGCAGAGCCAGAACGACTGCCTCTTTGACACTGCCGCGTGTGCATGCATGCACACGGCACTGCGCATCCTGGCTGCTGTTATGGCCCGCCCGGCCCCCCCACCACTGCCCAATGAGATTACTACTGCTCCTGCATTGCTGAGCGATAGAGCGAGGTACTGTAGGTGCAGACCGCATGTAGCATGCAAATGCCATATAGTATATGCAGCGATGCTGGAACTTGCCTTGTTGTCTGGTACCCATCTGGGGGCAGCATGGGCCGTTTGGACGACACGCTCCTGATGGAACATAACATAGTGTTGGCACATGCCATTCCTCCCACCGCACCTTCACTGCCGGCATGGCCAGGCATGAATGACGTGGAGTGCCTGCTTGCACTGGCACGCCGCAGGGCACCGTCTCCAGTTACGAGACCGGGCTCGGCTTTGTCAAGCAGACCCCGTTCGCAAATGCGTACTGGCGCGTCCTGAGCGGCCAGTTCCAACCGGGCTATGCCAGCTCCTTCGCTGCCGTCTTCAAGACCATGGTGGGTACTCGTGCTTGTCTCGCCGTCAGAGCTGCTGCTGGTGCGCAAAGGCTTCTGGCCACAGTACCTGCCGCATTCTGCACCACAGCGTTCCATCGCACGACACATAGACAAGAGACGACAATGTATTGTGCATGGCGGGTTTTGCGGGTTACCAGAGCACAGCAGACAGCCATGTTGGGCCTTGTGGGGGACCCTGCGTGCGTGGGCATCGAGCAGCTGCGATGCATGCATGCTTTGTTGTTGTTGTTTACACTCGGC